>NW_023591371.1:0-20810 GCF_014843425.1 Jatropha curcas | reverse complement strand
AAAAAAAAAAAAAAAAAAAAAGGAAGGGAAGAGAAATTCTTTTCGAATCGATACAAATAATATAAGGGGAAATTATAATCCTCCTCCCTGAAGATCAAACAATTTGAAGAACAAAAACTTTTATAATTAAAAATAATTTATTTGTTTTACTTATCTAATAAGAAATCCTAAAAGAAAAATTAAGAAGTTGAATTTGAAAAAAAATTAATAAGATCTTTAAATGGTTGGCTAGACAAAAACTCTTTAAATTTTCTTGTACATAATTTAATAATCCATAAACTAATTCCTTTGATGACCGAACACGAAAAAATTTAAACACAACTAAATCCCAACGGAGGAAATCTTTGAAAAACTTTTTTTTGGTCCATTTAATATTGCACATGAGGAAAGCTCAAAGCATGAGTCAAGCTTTACTAAACAAGCTTGAACTTTATGATATTTGTGCAAAGTTGGGCCTCGGCTATTTTAATTTTTTTAACTGTAAGACAGTGAAAATAGAGCTAGTGACTTAGAGCTACGTGCTCTCTTTACCGCTCCAAGTGAGCAACACCAGTGTCTAAATAACAAGCGATAAATGATGAAGAATTAAATTAAAATAAATATAAATATAATAAAGGGTAAAAGGTATTACAAAGATATATTTAGCTCTTAGGACAACTAAATGTTCTAGATTGTGGAGTACATTTGATAGAATATAAATATAATTTTTGTATATAAGGGCTAATTATATTTTGGATAAGAATCAGAGATAAGATTAGGAGATTTTATTCTTATTCCTTCACGAATAGTTATCCATTAAGGAATTTCTTAACTACATATTCTAAATCAAGGTCTTTTTAGCCTCTGTACGTCTCCTTCAAGTCACCATCAAAAACAAAATAATCAGATTTTTCTATAATCAGATGCAAAATGCTCTAGAAAGAGGAAAAAACTTTTGAAAGTAAAAAGAAGAATGCAAACGAAATTGATTTAAAAAAAAAAAAAACAAGGTTATATATAAAGAGAACTGACCTGCATTTGAAGTTGCTTGACAGTCCTGTAAAATATAAATAGAATGAATTATTAAAAGGAAAAATCAATGACCTTTAAAGAAGGAAAAACTAATGACAATCAAATTAATTTGTATAGTATAAACAAAAACAGGCATGAAAGTTTGAAACATAGGTTCAGCAAATATACTGCGATATATTCCTCTTTGAATAGCCATTGATCATAATGGTTCTTTGATCACTGCAGCACCACACAAATGGCTGTTGAGAAAAATTGCCCTACAGATATTTTTATCATTGATATAAGCGATAAAATATATTAGGTTATAGGAAATAAAAATGCATAATTTTAAATGATTTTTAATGGATTAAAAAAATTCAAAAATTTAAAAGTTAAGTTTTAAGTTGGCATTAGAATGATTAAATTAGTAAACATATCAATATCATATTTTAGATGTTAAATTGAAAAAATTTTTTAAAAAATTAAATTTATGCCGCATCAAATTACAGAAAGATAATATAAAACTTAAGAATTTTTAAAAAAAAAAAATTTAAGCAAAGACAGTAATTTGACTTTTTTCTTTGTTTCAGTTTTCATACAAATATATACTATCAGATTAGTCTTTTAAGGGTTTTTTAAGCATATAAATATCTTGCTTTCAAGTATTGCAAAGAATAAATACAGTTCAAGCATTATGCAAATTGGAACGGCTAAACCATTCTAGATAACCACCAATCAAACTTTTCGTTACCTGTAATATTGCAATTCTAAAATGAATTTTAATTTCCCACACACTAAATTTTAAACTTGTGTAAAAATTGCCATCCTAATTACAAATTGTCAAAATAAAAAAAAATATAATAAACGGGGGACCCATAAATGGAGTCAATTAACACCACCTTGGATTAGGCCTTACTAAAAAACGCAGACCGTTTAGGGATAGGAGAACGTTTACCCATCTAGCCCCTTCATGTGCAATTTGTTCTCTCTCTCACCGTAGCCTACGACGACGTCTCCCTCCCTCAAGTTCTTCATCCTGGATCTGTATTGCTTCTCTCTCTCTCTCTCTCCTCTCTCTCTCTCTCTCCTCTTTCCTCACACCTGGTGGCCCAGGGGCCATAGTATCTTTGATTATGAGAGGACCTTGGATCTGTTATTTGATGTCTTCTTTGGTCATGAGAGCCCGCAACAAAAGCGAGCGCAATTTCCTTCGAATTGTTAGAAATGAAAGCGACCCCAGCAGAAAGGGAAATTTAAGGCGATTTCTTTCAATGACTGGACTCCTTCATCGAAATTGAACTTTCAATTCCCTATCGCTTTCTTTTCTATATACGCAAGACTTTCAAATTTAAGCTTGTCGGACACATGAATTCCAGAATCTTCGAATCAAAATCCCGAAAACCCCAAATTCCGAATTATTTCTTATCTAAATCCTCGCTTCGTTTATTTTATCTTATTAATAATCTTTTGATTCAACAATTCGTGTGATTATTGGATTCTGGATTCCGAATTTCAATAATGGGGACCCGCACTTTTCCGATCTGGTAAACATTGCCCAAAGAAGATCCCAATAGCTTACGGTGATGCATTCGTTAGAAACCGTTGGTTTGGTTTCAAAAACATTAATTCGGTTATAAAAAAACAATAGTTTTTAAAAATTAAATTTCGGGTTATAAAAAAATTGAAATGGAACTGTTTTTAAAACAGTTTTTTCGTACGGTTTTAAAATCACTAGTTTTGAACTAATAATTAAATAGAATATATTTTAAACTTTTTTCAAATATTTTTTTTAAGATTTGAATAGCTTGAAGAAATAATTATTATTGAACAAAACTAAAATTAATTTAATAAGAAATTTTTTTAAAAAAATTACTTAAAAAAACTATAATAAAAAAAAAGTTTAAAAGTTTTTAATTTAAGAATATATTTTTCAAAGGGTTTCAAATCGAAAATCGTAATTTTTAAAACCCAAAACTATTGATTTCGATCTAAAAAAATGAAAAATCGAAATCATATCTTAAGTTTACGGTTTTAATTAAAATTTAGAACTAAAATTGTTGACTCAACGTTTTTTTACTACCGATTTTAATCGATTCGATTTCATTTGAAACGCGAATCGTGGTTAATCTCTACACAGGTGCACATGGGTCTATGATTTTTTTTGATACTATTGCAATTAAATGGCGACAGACCATCCAACTTCTGTACCAGCCATGCTTATAAACTGTGGTCCAAAAATTTTAAAGAAAGAGCCGTGTGGAGAGAGAGAGAGAGAGGAATAGTTTGAGAAGAGAGGCCGTAAAAAGAATAGGGTTTGGGGTTTAGAATAACCAAAAACGGCATCGTTTAAGAACAAACTAAAGTTGGATTAGTTAAACTTTCACATGGGTCCTTCTTGTCATTTATTATATGTTTAATGTCAATTTTTGACTGAATTTATAAATTTAGGTATAATTTTTACGTAAGTTTGAAATTTAGAATGTAGAATGTCTGCATCTGCAAGGGTTAAATTCATTTTAAAGTGTAATTGTTACAAATTTGTCAAAAGTTTGAGAGTATAGGAAATCGTTTAAGCTGCAATTAATTCAAAGAAAGTTGAAGTTTCCTTTTGATTATTTGTTAAACTTACTTTCAAACTTTAACAAAAAATTAAAGTTGTGGCTTTTAATTCTATGTTGATATCTTTAGTTCATACTTCTAGTTAAATATTACAATTAGGATTCCATTTTTTCCATTCAAGAAGAATTTTCCTATTTTGAGATTAAAGTTTTCTAATTGGGTTATAGAGTTTTAATATATCAAATCCCATTTTGGATTGTAATTTTTCAGGCTCATCGGGTTTAGTCTCTTTTTGAACCAAACTAACGAATGCCACCCATACACTGGTTAGAATCAAGCCATGGCAGTGCACAAAGTGTGCACATACACATTTTTAGAAATCAAGCAGCAATCAAACCTTTCAATGCTCTATATAACAATGCAATCAGAAAAACGTCCTATGAAATTTTCTGAGTTTTGTTCGCACTTACTACTTCAGGAAAACAACTAAAAACAAAAATTGTTGAAATAATCCATATAGGACAGTTTATATCACCTATTCATTACATCTTCCAACAGAAAACATCTTGCATATGAGAGGTATGCGGAGAACTGAAAGACATCACAGATCACACGAGGTAACTTCCTCTGTCATGAAGACCAGCTGGAATAGAAGAAGCTGCATAGTTTTGCATGATTATCTCTTGAAACAAGGACAACAGTTTTAACTTCTCCATAAAACATGTGTCCTCCTATCGAGTAACTATGGGCATCGGTCTTTAAAGCTGTGATCTTCTAATGATTTAATGAATTCCGAATGGATACAACCCAAAAGTTTGATGGAAGCATCTTCTAATTCTGGCTAAGAAATGACTTCGAATGAAGATCTCAGTCACTTGAACCTTCGTATTTTCTGGGAAGACAAGTATTGCAGTCCTCATTATCTCTAAGCGCTTGAACAAGAGCGCAGCTTTGTACACAAACATCCCAAACATGGCAGGGAACAACTGTGAAGAACAACGCATGGTTTGGTTGGTGACTAAGAACATGTTTATAGCAAGTACAACATTTGGCCTTGCTATTTGAATTAGTTCTAGTGAGCAGTTCTCAGCATTTTTATTTATAGGAGCAAGAAAACTGAAAAGAGAAATTAATTACAGATTAACCTGAAAATCAAAAAAATCATTTACAAAGGAAGTGGTGAGAAAGGGGCCCACAATCCATAAATTGCAGCTGGTATACAGCCTTGGAAGATGAAAGAGCAAGGACCACTTCTTTAATTTGTTCTCTCTATGAGTCCCTAAGTGTCCTCTGCTTCTATCCCAATTCTGACAGAAAAAAATAAACATGAGTTCCAACAGGATTATCTCCTTTGGGACATGTGAATAAATAAAAGGCAGGAATTTTAAGGCACTACTTCTTAGATTTTCTTTTGCATGAAGATGGGAGGAATTATCTCTTTGGAAAGGTTGTCTGCCATGCCAGCATAAAGTTGAAGGTACACAGCCAACTGCATGAAGCAAAATTTGTCATAATAGAAGAATTAAGTAAGAATGGACAAGAGTAAAAAGATTTTCCTTTTCTTTTTCCCTAAAAGGGAAAAGAGAGCATGGAAGAACCTTCTATGATTGGAGGTTCGACAGATACCAACTGATCCATGGAAAATTTTAGTGAGTAAATTAATGTGCAGTTCAAATGTTGTTCGAGCGATGATGCTATGAAAAACATTTCTCCACTACCACCAACTAACTATCCATATACCTAACATTTACTTTCTCCCCACTGGAAACTTTTGTATGATTGTATTTTCTGTTTGAATACAGATGAATAAGAACTTGCCATGTTTGTCAGTATTAAAGGTTCAAATAATTTCTCGTATTGGGTAAGGGGCTTGTAAACACTTTTGCCTTTCTGAATTAAGCTCATTTGGGAAGTCCTACAAGCTTTAGGTGACACGAACCTTTGCTCAAAGCTTTTTTGCTTCAGTAAAAAGCAGCCTAAATACAATAACACATCAACTAATCTTGAGGGGTATCAATATACCTGAAAAGTACACCCCAATAGATATAATTCTCAACTGCAGCCTTGTAAATTAAGCAAGTCGTCCAGTTTTGTAAGAATTAAATTCTAAGGATTTCAAATTTTCCAATAGCATCAAAAGGAGATGGCAGTTCCAATTGAACATAAAAATTAAACTATGCACTTTTTAGTTCCCAAAAGACCAAACAGGAAAGGTATAAACAAACTTAAAAATCTCCTAAACTATATATAGATTAAACAATTGTGTTTTATACCGGATATGTTCACAATTCTCACTGTCATCAGCATCAGATAGTTTTAGACAACAAATGATTAAACTACAGAAAGCTCTACAACAGCCAAGAAATTTTTTTTTTTTTTTTTTTTTTTTTGAAACCCAGCCAATGGCCAAAATCATTTGTCTAAGTGAAAACTTTACCTCAATTGATAAAGCAATCAAGCAATATCCACTACATGCAGTTCCCTGATACCAACTGATAAAAGCATCAATTCCCCTTTTTTGGAGCCCTGCAAGAGTAAAATCCAAAGAATCAGCAATGTTCCGAGCAAGATAAACACAAATATTTTTTTGATATAAATTGCGCAGAAGAATTCTTTTACAAACAATTCACAAAGAAAAAGAATCAAAGGTGGTTAGATTGTTCAATTTTGGAGGCACTAATCCATTTTTCTAGTCAACTTGGAACACAAATTTCACACTTAGAGGGCCAACATTATAAAAAGGGAATATATGGAAACTCTGCAGATTATTAAGCGAACTATGTAAAACAAGTTAAATGAAAAAATACAAAAACACAAACCAGACAAAAAAATTCTTGAATGCACAAAGTACATATGCTCCTATATAACAGATATATTTAGTGGCCTCAAGTCAAAAAAAGATTTATTTTACAACGAACGAATAAATTTAAAGGATCCTATTTTGTTGTAAAAATTGAAATTGAAAACAGTATAATGTAATATAGCTAGCAAAGGGCTTTTTCCATACGATTAACATGTAGAATAGCACATAAGTTGGAGATTTGAACACTGATAAGTGCTTCCGATACATCATAAGTACATCACCACCATAAACATATCTTAGAAACTGCAAATATATTATGAAAAGAGATAAGAACACAAATCCCTAGCAGAAAAAATTCAAAGGACTGATCTGGAACAACCAATTGTATTAATCTAAATACACTATAATCCCAGAACTGACTGTGAAGAAAAAAACTTAATATTAAACAGTCCAATACAACAAGTTTAATGAAATATCATCAGCTTCATATCTGAGAAGGTTCAGATTTCTTCCTTCTTGTCATCTATCATCCTGCAATTGGCCTGTATCATAATGCCATCAGTAATAAACATCCCACAGCAGAGTTCTAGATATCAGTCAAAACACAAAACCATAATGAATTGGAGATGAGAAGATGACATGCAACCTGGGTATGATTGCAATTTGTGGCTTTCTTATACCATTTGGTCGCAGCACGATATTGGTAACACGCGTAGACGTGATATCCATTCCTGGGTTCTGGAAGTTTCAAAAATCCCTCCATCATCATCTCTCCCTAAACCTGCATATGTATCAGAGCTGCTAAAATGGCACATCTGCGTTTGAACTCAGCTTGGCCTAAAAGAATTAATATAGTTACTACAAAAAGAAAATGAAAATTAACCAAGCATTAAGGAAGACGGAATAAGAATGTCCAAGTGATGAATCTTTGAAAAGGAGAACGGTTTTGTTTATGTCACATCAACCACTGCAGAATGCCAAAAGCTTTCTGTGATCTGTTTACAGTACCACACGTTGAAGTAACTTTCCAAGCATTTGATTGGTGTAATCTAAATGTTACTCTGTTAATGATAATTGAATGCTAGTCTGAAGGCAATTCTTCTAATAGGCAGCATATAAACAAATTTAATTTAGTAACGCAGGTGGCGCTTTGATTTAAACTTGCAAATTTATTCTTTTTTTCATGTAACTCTTCAATATCCACATTTCATCTTACCTGCTTAATTCTTGAGGGTTGTTCAGCAAAGTTTACCAGCATCAAAAATCAACAAATTTCAAGAACCCCGAGCCAAAACCTATCAGAACGCTTTGGATATAAAATCTCCATTTAGTTGCTTTCCTTAATGAACATTTCTCAAGACATCGCTCTTTGCAAGTTCCCTCCTGTAAAAAAATAAAAAACAGAAGATAAATGTAACAATAGCACATAAATGAAAAAAAGGGCAGAGTCCACCCATTGAAGCAATGACAGAAGAGGAGGAAAGAAATCCTGAATCTAAATAACCCTAAACCCAAATTTCCATTAGGAGAATTTATCTAGAATGTAAGCATCCCCCTAGTAAACCAATATACATCATTTTTATCCTCAACACGTCAATTGTCAACCACTCATCAAAAGAACCAGAGTTGCATAAAAGAGACAGAGAGGATTAATCGAACTGCATCAGAACTAGCTCTAAACAATGAGACTTGTTGTTGTTGCTTCTCTTGAAAATAGTCCTTGGAAGATGACCTTGGAACTAAAGGTACTGGTGGCATGTGGAGAAGCAAGTAATTCTTGGATTTGTTTCCATCTGTGTGTTTTGGGGAGCGAAAGAAGAAGAATATCTATAGGTTTTAACTTTGGAGTGGACACAAACCTGGCTGGAAAATTGATCAGGAAGAAAGGATTATTACTCGCTAACACTGTTATTGGTTTTGGTTCATCATTTGGGTTCTTTTGTCTCTTTGGTCCACATCTGCACCGAGGTGGAACAGACAAATTTTGTCCTTTACAAAAGGAAATCACACTAACCTCCCAGACCCAAATCCCACTCAAAATCAAAATTGAACCGCTTTGCATTGTCAGCCTTATTTAAACCCTGCTATTTTGGTGGATGTGAGTGTGAACTAATGCTTCGATTTTCTCAGACATTAGTAGCTAAATCCGCAAAAGAGAAAAGAAAAGCGAAAGGAAGAAAACATAAAGAGGTGGACAAGACGAAGATAAGAAGAGGTACACTCCACTGCAAAAAGGCAGAGAGTTGCCCACTTGCACTCATGGCCGTTACAGGCAGAGGTATACCTGTTTCTTCGAATTTTTTTGTTGAGTTCTTTTTTTTAGTTGTTTTTCTCTCCTTTTTATCTGGTGTATATATATGCATGTTTTGTTGTTTAGGCAACTGTAGCCGCCCATTTTTCTTCTCAGTATTGAAAAGGTTTGTAATAACTTTGAATGTTTCCATTCAACTAGTTCTTCTTTCTATCATGTATTGGGTAGTTCAAGAAACTGAGACATTATAACCTTTCAGAAGCTCAAAAGAGCTTAACTGTTTAGTATATTTAAACATTACATTTTCAAAAAGAAGCTTAAGCTCTTCTGTTATGTATGATTAGTATTTTAAGGAGAATTTAATATTTTTAAAAGACTATATAGTAAAATTGAATTGTAACTTGATTAATCCTATTATACACTTAATATACACAGTTAATTAATAAATTATTTATTCAATAAATAATCAATATAAACAAAGTGTGTTTGACAGAGATTAATTAGTATGTAATAATTGATTGATAAAATAAAAAGAATTAGCTATATTTGGAAAAAAAATAAAAATATTAATGTTCAGGTTTGGTTTTGAAACGTATACGTGTGGATATATGACTTTGGCGTTGACATATGGCGATGTTGTAGGGCCTCTGTGAGAGATAAATTGCTGTAATTTAGTATGAAATTTGACTGGAAACAGAACAGAGGCTAGAATTGTATACAGAAAAACTAAGTACGCGGTATTGATTGATAAAATTAAAAGAATTGGCTAGAATTAAATAAAAAGGTAAAAGTTCAGATTTTTTTTTTTTTTTTTGTCATTAGGCTAATTAAAAAAGCTAAACCTATTACAATTACTAATTAACAAAACTAACTATCCTAAAAAACATTTTTATTTAACAAATTATAATAACAATGTTTTTTCTTTTTAAACTCTAACCAATTATATAGAATTATATTCCTATGTAAAACCAATCAAATATAAATCCAAGGATTGAATTTAATATTTAAATGCATATCTATAATATATAGATGACAAACTTGTATATAAAATTATATTGTAAACATGAACAACCTAAGATATACAACTTTTACCAATTGTCTCAAACCACAATTATCATCTCTTTTACTTCAATTTGATCAGAAAGCACAGTAGAAGTTTGATAGAAATATACCAATAAAATCAAAGAAATTGGTAGAACAAATTTCATATGATTGGTTTATATCTTCAATGCAAAATGACAGAGTCTTAGTGCTGATAACGTGTTATAAAAATATAATAAATAACAGAAATATATAGAAAATAGAGCAGAGAGAATATAGGGAGAGTAATTCTTATCCATTAGAAAAAGTGCATCTACATAGGGTTTAATGTACCTCTTTTTATAGGTACAAGATTACATCTCAAAGGTCATAATCAATACATTCGTACATAACCTTACATTCTAAGGACAAAGCCAATAACATTCCAAAAGTTACAATGGAATAATTAATAGAAATAATAAATAACTTCACCGGGAAACTAAATAGTTTATTGAGTAACTATATATAAACGGATATCCGCATTATTATGAATAATTTCATAAATATAATTCTCTTTAAACTTAGACCTTTGAGCTCTTCAGCCTCTTCAAAGTTCAGTTTTTTTTTTTTTTTTTTTTTTTTTTGTTTGACCCTTTAAACACAATCCACCTTTCTTTTCGTTGATTATTTTAAATGGTAATCTACATAGTTTTTAACATCAAAAACAAGTTTTGGTTGTGTTTATTATTAATTAACTCCATCCTATCAAAAATTTTTAAAAAAGGAAATATAAGGTTATAGTAGTTTTAATCTATTAATCTAATAATAAGGCTTATAACTAATATTTATGAATGACAATTTTTTATATATCAACATGCATTATTTTACATTTATTCTTAATACATTACAATTTATTTAAAATTATTTATGATTAGGTTCATATTTTCTAGTTAACTTTTTGTTACAATAAAACTAAATTTAATATAAATTTTGGATGATCTTTATTATAATTTGAGAATTGAAAATATATAATATGGGTAGATTGGGTAAGAGGGTTATAATCTATGAAAGTGAAACTTGTGGTAATTTAAACTTATTTGAGATTGATTGAGTCAAACCAATAACTAAAATATTAGTATTTTAATAAATATGAGATTCCTTAAACATATCAATATTGAAAAATACTAATTGTCTAGCTGCCTTTTGATTTTCAATAGATATTGTAATTTCTTTAAAAAAATAAATATGGGCATGCATTCTCACGCCATTATGAAGGTGCTTCTAATGGTCACCACTCCGAAGTGGACATATTAGACACGACCCTGTAAAGATTGAAAAGATTTCCAATGTAACCCTTGGAGTGACAGGATCAGTACAGTTACTATCTGCTTTCTCTATTTACTAATATTTATGATAATGAAAAAACTCCTCTGCCAAGTGCAAGCCTAAGGATGCTTGAAACAATGAATCTTTGTCTTCCACTCACACGCCCTTGGAACTATCCACTTATGTGCAACGCCTTGTTCTTTGTCGCCATGAAACCATAACCATCTTCCATCTTTTCCAGATCTCAAGTTTCCAATCAACACCAACGAAACCATAACTCTTTCCCTTGCCTGAAGTTTGTTCTCCGTTTCAGCCATGGAACCTTTCTATAGATGAGGAGGAGGAGACTGGGTTTTTCTCCTTCCTACTCCAACTAATTAAACCCCCTAAGTTGATCCGGTATAGTTTCTGTTTGGTTGGCATGTTTCTCAACATATAGCAGGAGTCAACTTTGGAGGCTATGAAACAACACGCTAGCAAAGATCTTTGGAATCCCCTTTAGCGGAAATGGATATTTCAGTGAAGTGGGAGCCAAACGTTTTCTCCTTCCGTTTCTAACAATGTAGTTGATATGGACAGGGCTATCTCCGGTGGTCCTTGGTTCTTTAATAAACATCTTCTTGTTTAGCAAACAGAATCCAAAGTGGTGAAAAACCCTTTGGAGATCCCTTTATTGTTTAACTGACATTTGGGTCCAAATTAGAGATGTTCCGAATGGAATTGTGGATGAAGGAACAGCTAGAGCGTTGGGTTGATTCCTCGGATCTTTTTTCTGAATAATGATTTTAAAGAAACATCTATGGAGGCCATTTTTGAATTCCTTTGCAATCAAAGTGAACTGGATATTAGGAAGCCTCTCAACGTATAATAAGAAATCAATTGTCTCTGTCTGGAGAGGTTTTAATTATGTTCATTTTCAATATGAGAAGGTTTTCCAGATTTGCTTTCTCTGTGGCCGATTGGTCCATAACAGAGTCAATTCTTGATTTCGGTTATCTAAACCAAGAGAGGAACTGATTTCTTGGCCTGGGATGATAGTATTCGTGGCTCCGGTGAGGCGTGGAGCGAGACGACCAGAGTTCCCTGGATCAGATCCTTTGGTGTCGCTGAATTTCAGCAAATTGGACGACTTAGAAAAAATTCCGACATTCTTTTGAAGGAGATAACACTGTGGTGAGAAATTTTTGTAAACTCCTTTTTATGGTACAATTTCCAAATCTTGACGAAAGCAATAACTCGATAAATGGAAGATGATTTTTTTAAAGAGGGCGGAGTTGAAGATGTTGACTTTATGTATCAGTGATGATGCAAAAAAAAGCCACGAATTATTCCTAGGACAACTCCTTAGCACCGCTGTCGTTTCTAATCAAAATGATTCTGGCATCTGATACCACTTCGACCATCAATCAGTCGGAGAAACACCATAAATCGGTCGATCTGTGAAGGGCAGGATGGCCGAAGCAATGAAGATCTTTCGTGGAACTGTCCCGAGGACTTGGGCAACCCTCGGACAGTACAAAGCTCTATGTGACTTTGTTGCAATTTACCCGCCCTGTTATTTTGTTTCCTTTGTGAACTTTAAGTTCATAAATGAAGCTTGTTGACCTTTGTTCTTTGTTGCGTTTTGATTCTTGCTTTTCTATGGATTGTTATTGGAGAGAAAGCGTGGTCTTGTTTTGCTTTGGACGAGTGGAAGTTGATGTTTTCCATATTCTTGTACCAAATATTTTTATTGATGCTATGGTTCTTTCTTCTGGTATTTCGATGTGCCTAACTGGTTTTTATGGGTTTCCAGAAAGAATGTAGAAGGCCAGGACCCTGGGACTTTGATTAAAAATTTTTATCCCGTAGGGACATAATGGTCCTTGGTTTATGTGGTTTGGGGATTTTAATAGCTAATTGGCTGATTCAGAGAAGATTGGTGGAAACCAATATCCTAGATACTTGTTGAATGGTTTTAAGGAGGCGGCAGTGGAGAGTGATTTATGTGATATTCCTGCTAAAGGCTCTAAATTTACTTGGTTATTAAAAAGATTTGGCTGAATTATCACCCGTGAGAAACTTGACCGTGCTATGGCTAATAATTGATGGTCCTGTTTATTCCAGGAAGCTTCTACGACTACGTTGGTTTCACCAACATCGGACCATGAGCCATTGTTAGTTTCGACAATTGAGAGTGAGATACCTCGTAGGAAGGAGAGGAGGTTCCATTTTGATAATGCATGGCTTCATGACGAAGATCTGGTTGGAGTAGTTCGAGACAGTTGGTACTCCTCCATGGGGTCTGATATAATGCTCCATAAAAAATCTTGTATAGACGCATTGCAAAGTTGGGGTATGGATAGGAATTCGAGATTTTGGAAGAAAAAGAACAGCTTGAAGCGTGCTATCGATTTTACTCGAGAGGTTGATCCTTTTGCCGATACCACAAGTTTAATTAGAGAGTGGGGCAATATTCTAGCGCAGGAGGATGCTAGACGAAGATAACTCAGTAAACGATTTTGGCTGCAGCATGGTGATAGAAACAGTAAATATTTTCATGCTAAAATTAAAGCAAGAACACGCAAGAATTCCATTAATAAACTACAAAACGCTGCGGGCAGTGGATTGAAAAGGAATGTGAGAAGCAGCAGCTGTTTGTTGACTACTTCACTCATCTCTTTACGCATAATGCCACCAATTTTCAGCCCATTTTGAGATTGGTACGCAGTACAATAAGTGATGAAGATAATTGCATGTTGACAGCTCCCATCTCACTTGACGAAGCAAAAGCAGTAGTTTTTCAAATGGGTCCTGATAAAGCACCCGGCCCGGATGGTTTGAACCCTGCTTTCTATCAGAAATTTTGGCCTTTAATTGGTGGGGATTGGCCTTTAAATTGCGTTGGGAGATTGGTAACTGCCTGTAAACCATTTGGCTCATCAACAAGGTATTTTCCCCAGATCTCTAAATGATACCTTAATTGTTTTTGATCCCTAAGGAAAAGGATAGGACCAGATTTTGTCACTGATTTTAGATCTATTTCATTTGTGTAACTCGGTGCCTCTACCAAGATTGTATCTAAATCCTAGCGAACCGATTAAAAATTTGTGTTTGCCAAATATTATCTCTTGCTATAGTCTGCTTTTATACCTTAGACGGCTTATTTCACTTGATAATATTTTTAATCTCCTTTTGAAATGATGCCATTCATCTTAGAAGTAAGTAAAAGTAGATTGTGGAAATTGAGCACTGAAAATGACATTCAGTTAAAGTCAGTAAAGCCTATGACAAAGTTTGTTGGGCGTATGTTTGTGCCATGCTTGAGAAAATGGGGTTCTGTGCTATGTGGGTAAATTGGATGAAGATGTGTATGACTTCTATAAAATATTCAGTTATTGTTAATGGGAATACTGTTGGATCTATTGCCCCCGGAAGAGGTTTACGGCAAGGGGATCCTATACCTAGCTACTTATTTTTGGTATGTGCAGAAGGTTTATCACTACTCTTCTTAGAAGCGGAAAGGTGTGGTAAGATTCATGGTGGTAAAGCTGGTCGAGGGTGTCCCAAAATCTCCCATTTATTTTTCGCAGATGACTCACTTCTTCTTCAAAGCATCCAATACTGAAGCCCACTAATGTTAAAGGGGATCTTTAGCTACATATGAGAGTTGCTTCTGGGTCAATCAATTAATTTTCAGAAGTTCTGGCATTACATTTAGTCCGAATACTAGCATTGACTGTGAAAGCCGGGATTCAGCCATATTCTGGGGCGTGTTTTAACCCCTTGAGGGTGGTTCTTACCTGGGGTTACCTTTCTCTGATTGGCAGGAATAAAAGAGAAGTTCTTTGGTTTTCTCAAAGAAAGAATTGGATGCATATAAATAGCTGGTCTAACAGATTTCTTTCAAGCGGGGAGAGAGATACTTATTAAGTCCGTGATTCAAGCATTGGCCCGGCTTATTGCATGAGTAAGTCCTTTGAATTGCCTCTTATGTCTATGTTGATGAGTTGGAAAAAATGATGAATAGTTTTGGCTGGGGTTCGAAGGGTTAGTTGAGAAGAAGCTCCATTTGGTTAGCTTTGGAATCGAATGTGTGGAGTAAAAAAAAGATGGGGGCATGGGTTTTAGGGATCTTTTCATTGTTTCAATTGGTATGTTAGCGAAACAGGCGGTGGCGTCATTTTGACTTCGCCTAATACTCTCCTTTATAGAGTTTTCAAATCTAAATATTTTCCGGTGATGGGAGGTTGCTTGATGCACAAAACGAAAGTTCATCACCCTAGTTTTTGTCTGGAGGGGTATAATGTTTCTAACATGGTTTGAAACATGGGAGTTTAGGTGGAGGGTTTGGCAATAGGTAGGCGCTATTTCTGTTTTGTGAAGGACCCTTGGTTACCCATTGATGGAAGCCTTTATGTGGAGGATGATAGTCTCTTTATTGATTAATACTCTCCTGGTGAAAGATCTTTTGTGGAGGGGGAGAGGCAATGGGATGTTGGCAAAAGATTATTAATCTTTTTTTCTTTGAGGGATATCCACACTATTCTTGATATTCCCCTTAGTGTAAGGAGTTTGAGGATGAGCTTGATATTGGCATTACGATAAGAAGGGTAATTTTAGTGTTAAATCTGTATTATTCTTGCCTTTGAGCGGGTGTGGGAAGGGGTGATGAGAGCATAGATGGTGAGGGGTGGGTGGGAGTATCTGGAAGTTGAATGTTGTGCACCAAAAAGTTAGAGATTTCATTTGGGGAGAACCTTGCGTAAACATTATTGGCCTACTCGTCGGGGATTGAGCAGGTTGGGGTGTGAATGTGGACACTACATTTGCCCTTATTGTGATTTTGAGGAGGATATTAATCATGCATTATTATTGTGCACAAAGGTGTTGGAGGTTTTGGAGGGTGTTAGGGTGGAGGAAGGCTTTTTACTAACCTTTCTTTTAAATCTCTTTATTTTTGCAGGTTCTTGAAGCAAAACAATAATGAAAAGTTTAGACTTTTATCTCTTATGTCGCATTGGAGTGTGTGGGATGCTCGGAACAAATTTCTTTTTTGGCAACAATTGGATTGGGACTCCCTTGATGTAGTGCTACTGCTTCTTAACTATTCGTGTGGGATGCTCGGAACAAATTTCTTTGGCAACAAATGGATTGGACTCCCTTGAATGTTAGTGCTACTGCTTCTATTCTTTTTCAAGACTTCAAGAATGCCTTGGTGAAGCCGCAAATACCCCAGGTACAAATTTTGTACGTAACACCTGCTATTACCGATCTCGGAGAGTGGAGTTGCCATGTGGATACAGCTATTTTTTCTAATATACGATCGGCGAATATAGGGGCTGTTTTTGAAGACAATGAAGGCCATTTTTTGCGTGCTATTTCCAGCTTTTATGAAGGTCAACCCTCTCCACTTATGGCAGAAGGTTTGGCTCTGCGTTTCACTTTACAGTTTATAACTCGGCATATTCAGAGTTCGGCATATTCAGAGTGCGGGTACTATCCTCATAGATTCTCAAAGTATTTTTAATGCTCTTTTGTCTAAGACTAGAGATATGAGTGAGTTGAGTATTGTTATTTCTGATTGTATATTGTTATTAGCCTCCATTCCTCTAGTCAAAGTTCGTTGGATTAGAAGACACGATAATATAGGTGCTCATTGTCTAGTTAGAGCGTCTTATCGTTTTAATCGTGTTCATGTTTGGGACTCATTTAATCGTGTTCATGTTTGGGACTCAGTGCCTGACTGTTTGATGGATTATTTTTCCTTGAGATAATATATGATACTTTTTCTCTTTCAAAAAAAAAAATAAAAAATAAAAAGTGAAATTAATCCTGTATTTATTTTCAGAAAATAACATATTTGAAAAATATTTTTCAAATTTTTAATGTTTAGAGTGTTTGAGAAAAAAAACAAATGAATAACATTTTTTTCATCGAAAGAACAACTGAATTGTTTTAAAAATAAATGCCTTTGTACTTTTAAAATATGAAATATTTTTCGAATATTGACAAAGTTAATATGATTTTATAAAAGTGATTTATTAATCTACCAAATCACATAATTAGTTATTACTAGCCAAACACCAGTCACCAATCAAACAACAATTTATTATCTTTATACATTTTTTATGACTAAAAATAAATATTTTTTGAAATATAAAAATTTTATACCTCAAAATGTTTTTGTAGTCTTTTAATATTGTAATCAAATAATAAAAAATAAATTATTAACTTTTTAAATCTTGTATAAAGATAAATTCCCAATATTATAAGAGTAGAGACCCCTGTTTAAATTAGTTGCATTACTGTCTCTTATCCCTTATTTGACCAACACTACTGGATGTGTAGTGTGGAAAATCAACGGAAGCCCTCATGAAATGATGATCAGAGCGCCCATTACAATCTCTTAGTGAAGCAGTCATCGTATTCCCATCCTATGCTCGAAAATATCTATAGTCATCGTATTGCCCTCTAAACTTGCTCTAAAAAGTCTAGTGGCCCCTCAATTTTTAAAATGACCTTGTGGCTCTTTGAACTTTGCTTCTTTTTTTTTATAATAATTCCATATTAAACTTTACTCTTTATAACAATCACACACCTTGCTATAGTAAAACATACATACTATAATACACGTGTGATGACGTGGAAAAATGCATTCAAAATGGCAATTAGTTTTGCCACGTCAAATCTGTCCATCTCATCTCTACCATTCACCTATACATCCACTCTATCATCAACACCGCCATCTTCATCTTTATCTCATCTCCAAGCACTATGCTTCCTTTCTCTCTGCTTCAAAACTTTCCTTTGCTTTCTTTCAATTCCTAAGCGAATTAATCATTTTATCATAAATCTAATAAATTTCAAGTTTTTCGATTAATTCATTATTCTTAACAAAGATTATGAATTTGATGAAGGGAGCGATAGCCAAGATAACCAGCAACGGGCAACCATGGCAGAACTAAAGCTAACTCTATAAGTGATGAAGCTGAAATAGGTGCAAACAAAGCAACCCCAACAAAGTGACTATTTTCGTTTGGTGCTATCAGATGAGTCTCATTTACAACAAGCACACCCGGATTAAAAAATCTAAATATTATTTTCAACTTTGGTTTTTTACTTGTAGTTGATGTTCTTCTTCTTCTTCGTATTCTTTGTTTTACTGTTGTTGTTCTTCTTCATATTCTTTGTTTCAAAAGTCATGGCTATTTTTTTTTCTCTTGATTTAGGAGTTTTTGTGGTCTAAATTCAAATGGGTTTTCCATAAGATTATTTGATTTTTCTATTAATAGTGTTATTTTTGTTGATTTTTCTATTAACTTGTCTAATGATTTTTATCAAGAAATTTTTTTGATTATTTTAGATATTAACAAGGTGCAATAGCGTTCTAGTACTCTTACGGACTCAAACTTTCTAACTTTGATTTTTGATTCTCAGCTATAAATAAATTAGTAATTGATAATTAATTGAGAAAATTTTTAAATTTCTAAGTGGTGTTTAGTTTAATTGAGAATTTTTTTGTGGGTAAGAAACCCAAATTAATTAACCATGTTTGATGGTTTGATACTGGAGATGGTAGTGATGATTTAAAAAAACTAGAATTCTCAAAGAGAAATATCAAGATGCCAAGCTTTGTTGCTCAACTCGAAAGAAAAAATAAAACCCATATATTTGAATAAAAAACAAGCATCCAAAATGAAGGATTTGATCTTGTTGATGCGTAATTTTATGCCCCCACCTGACCCGATGATGATATGAGGATAAGGGATAATGCATCACGATTAACCAGAAGTGTTTAAACCAAAAAATTGAATCAAACCTTCCCAAAGGAGTCTGACCCGCGTTAGGGTTGCGTCATGCAGCTATTACCTACGTGACGGCACTCTTAGTCGCGTCACGCAGCTCTAACAGGGCTGACACCTCTGGCGCGCGCCCGTGTAATTGCCTGCACTGTTTGTATGGATACGCGGCAACTGTAAGATTTTTTCGGATTTCTAAGTTCGGTGTTTAGTTTTTAATTGATGAATTTTTTTTTGTGGGTAAGAAACCCCAAATTTTACATTAACCATGTTGTGGTTTGATTACTGGAGATCGGCTTGTGATGATTTTTAATCAAACCAAACTATGGAATTCTCGATAGATGGAACGGTAAAGGAAGATATCGGCTCCGGAACAGAATACTCCATTGTCAAAACAGGGTTCCAAACACCAAGGGGTATACCTACGCAGATTTTGCCGCGAAGGCCCTCTTGATTGCTCACCGAAGTGCAACACGCAGGAAAACATACGTGAAAAAATGCGCCATACTCAGTAATTGTGATAAAATACATCGCTATCAGGCCATCACAATGAAATGATGGTATGGAGATAGTTACATATAGATTTTTTTATGTGCAGTATACTCTCGATAATAGGTGCGTCCCACCTGACCCGATGATGATATGAGTTATAAGTAATGCATCACGATTAACCAGAAGTGTTTTAAACCAAAAAAATTGAATCAAATCCTTCCCAAAGGGAGTCTGAGGTCAACGCGGACAAGATCAGATAGAGGAGTATTTGTTGTTTTCATATGACAGCTAATATACATACGTTCTCCCGATAGAACTCGCTCTCCAGGGCACTCTTAGTCGCGTCACGCAGCAGTTTAAGCGCGCAGGCTGACCCAGCACTTTTGCGCTCTGATGAATTGTCTATGCGGCGTATGCAATTTCTATAATGCAGCCTGGGCAGCCGACGCCAGTGAGGTGTCAATAAATTTCGCACTTGGGGACCTATGTAATGCCTGTCATGATGAGATATATTCTGTCACCTAGAAGAGCTATTGGAGGAACCTGACTGCCCTGTTACTGACAGAGACATTTAGTAGTTAGACGTCGAAAGCTGCGCGCGGGCTCCGTTAACACGGGGGCTTGTGCCGTTCAAACGAGCAGGTGGCTCCAAAACACCAAAGGGGTACACCTATATTTCTGAGCGGCTCGGCTGATACGCGAAGCAGCCGTGCTCGGATATGGGCATCCTCTGTAGAATTGTATCGCCACAATGCTTCCTACACTGTGTTAGATTGAAATGTTTTTTGCGTCAAAATGGCGTCCGTGTAATACAAGCGCACAAGGCAGATGAAGATATGTATAGAATCACCTATACAATTATATACACGCACATAAAAAAATGGGGCTTCCACGTGATGTGTTGACACTTTGCCTCTAATTTTTCTCTACAGCAGATTTTGCGCTATTAACGTATGTACATTATGGTTATTAATGTTTTTTTACGTGCGTATGCAAATTAACTGTGTGACTTCGCACAAGTCCGATGCAATCCTCAAATCTTAAGGATACGTACCGGTAACCATTTTCCAACTTTTCTCTTTCATTTCTAGTCTTTTATTTCTTAAAAATCTTATTTTTCGTAGTTTATTATAGCGTTAGGATAAGGCAGTCTGATTGGTCATCGCTTTATTTAGAACTCTACGATCCTGCTAGATTATTAGCTCTATACTATGCTATAGGAGAACGCTAGGCCTTTTCATTAGGAGACTTCTAGGACACGTTAAAGTCGCCGGTATATATAGAGCACAAGAATAAGAACATCGTCAAGAAAAAATCGCGCTAGTTTTTAGAACAGGCTTGCGCATAGTATGCACAGGTGACGCCGACGTGCCAAACAACAAGCGACGCGGCAGTCACGCAGCTACTAACCTGCGTTTGACGCGACTGTTCATGTCCAAAAGCCCTTAACCTGGACTGGACCATCCCGTGTACGCAGCTGTTCGTTGTATTTAGTTTCTGTTTTGTTTTGTATATTTGTATTTAATTATTTTGTTTTTGAATAAATTAATCAACATCCCTGAGAATTTTTAATAAGTTCACGAAACAG
>NW_023591370.1:0-160823 GCF_014843425.1 Jatropha curcas | reverse complement strand
AGGTGGCATAAGTAGGTGAAGAAGGGTCGAAGTCAAAAGAACGGTAAGCTGCTTCAACAAATTGACCGTAACGTAAAATCTCGCGTCGTAGTTTATCATCAAGGGGGTCAAGCAAGCCCTCCCAATTATTGATTCCTTGATATTCCTGCCATTTCTTACCCAGTTTAGCAGAATAATTAGTTGCGAGATGGCAAATGAGATGGACCGGATAGTCGAAACGAGGCATTGAAAGCTTGGTATAGTTTTGCAATGGTGGAGATAGATGGGAATAGTAAGCGGGAGAGTGAAGAGTGAGTTCCAGGTGTTTTGAAGCAGAATAAGGTAAAGTGGTTGGTCTTGCTGCCCCAACTGGAAGCCTCATTTTTATTGTAATCTTGGATTGGAGGCTTCCGGTTTGCTGCTTAATTTGGCGGGACTAGGATTAGACATTTATAGATAGCAGGATATGCAAAGAGTATAGAAAAAAAAAAAAAAAAAAAAAAAAAAAATGGACGGCGCCAGTACGCTTAAATTGCATAATGTGGTAAAAGTTAGCAAAAGGGAAGGGAACAAAGTAAGTTGTAGATAGAAATGAGATAATCCGATGATTAGATGACGTCATATATACAAAGGAAAAAGTGGACTTTGACGACGATCCTTTCAATTGATTGCCTTTTTTTTTTTATTATTATTATTATGACGACTGATCTGATTGCATTTAAGACTAACTTGGAAAAAAAAAAAAAAAAAAAAGTGGACGGCGCGGTACTGTTAATGCATAATTGTGGTAAATAGTTAGCAAAAGGGAAGTAGTTGTAGATAGATGAGTAATCGATGATGATGAGGTCATTATACAAAGGAAAAAGATTTGGACTTTGGACGATCTTCAATTGATTGCCTTTTTTTTTTATTATTATTATTATGACGACTGATCTGATTGCATTAAACTAACTGGAAAAACGGCTACGGGAGCTAGGTGGGGGACCTACATTGACATATCCAAGTTCATGGTGATTAATTTGGGAATGATCGGGTGAATATAAACAAAATCCTCAGATAACGGTCAGACAATAATAAAATGACACAGTAAATCTCTTAATTATTTATGTTAAATTCACATCGATTAGGTATAAAAAAATAAATTATTCCCTAAAGATTTTAAAAAATGCATTATATACATAGCTGAAATTCAATAACTCATATTATAAGAGAAGAGATCCTTATCGTTCCATAATTACATTTCACTATATTTTATTATTATTGTGTTGACTTGTTTAATGATCTTTTGGACATCAAAGCTTTCCGTTGAAAAGTGGGCCCAGCACCATAAACATTTTTGGAAACGATAAAAATTTATCTTTCCGACCAACATAACGACGCGAGCTGGCACGCGCATTTCACAGGCCGCGTCCCTTACAACTCGGCTCGTTTTTCTGTTTATTTTGGCTTGGCTTCTTTTTGGCTCGCAGTCGAAATTTAATGAGTTTAATTATAATTATAAATATATAAATTAGTATATTCAATATATATATATGTGGAAGTATGCCTACGTTACGTACCGTACGTAATGACAAATTAACATTTTAATTACGAATTGAGTTTGTTTTAATATGTAATACTTAAGATAATACCGAAGAAAATGAAGCAAATCTCCTAATGTCTTATTTCAATGCATTTGCACTTTCTTTGAGAAAAAAGAAATTGCAACCTGTAGTTCGAATATGTTTCTGCATGCCCAGGTGCATCCTCCATCTCCGTCATATTATTTTTAAGCCACTTGAACAATGTCAGTCCAAATTTTTGTCCACTGATTTTAATTAAACTCATTAAAGATACATAAAGCAAGGCATATCCATTTTTTTCAATTCATCGGTGAAAACACTTATAATCAAAAGGATTTAAACTCAAGACCTCTCACTTCTCATATAAATGAAAAGACTAATCAGACTACCATCTGATTGGCAAGATATATCCACTTTTAATTCGTTGTTAATCTAATCCATATATATTAAAAAAATGATAACAAACTGATTATACAATATCCTATGTATATATATCATCTAATGAAATTGAATCTCATCATTGTCTAGCCAAACCTGGATAAGATTTTATATATGATAAAATAAACATACAATAATAATATATTATTATGACTTTATCATGGTGATAGACATATCACAAGTTTTTATTTGATATATATAAATATATATACTAACCAAGTGTGGTCCGATTGATTTTCTCACTAATGTAGAAATGAGATGTTTAGAGTTTGAGACTTCTCGACTATAAAGATTTTCATCAACTTCATGATTTAAGGGAAGAACTATCCGTATTGTATAATAAAATTGAAGTTGAAAACCTTATATCTCTTAGCCTAATAAATTAAACTTCTATAAACAATAGAAACACGAAATCTTCCACTAAAAGTATATTTAAAAAATTAGCAAAATATAGAGTGGATTGCTGGAATTTGGCATTAAAAACAAATGCAGACTGCCAAATTATTATTAAGAAAGCATGCACCTGGCCCCCCTGGAGGATATAAGCTAATGACTAGTTACCCTTCTTTCAAGACGCAATGCCTCTTTTTTTTCTACTTTCATAGAACTTTCTAATGAGTTTGATTTATGTAGGCCTTTCCATTTGTGACATAATAAGATTTACAAAAGCGTATAAAAGAATGGATGACGGCTGACTGGAAATAAAGGGGATTTTTATTTTTTATTTATAATTAATGATCAGAATATCAAATCAAGCTTAGTATGTTTAATGAAATCACATATCCGATAAGATGGGTAAAGATCCTTTCTTATCTACTAATTATAACAGTTAATTTCCAGTAATGACTCGACAACTTTACACGTTTGATGAATCCTCTTTGATTAGTGATGACGATCATTTTCGATGAGGGAGTATATAGGAGATAAACCCACCTTTCTTTTTATATATAAAATATTGCTTTTTCTCAAGTGCTTAGTACCAAACAATCAAAAAAAGAAAAATCTTTTGGAATTTTTAATGTATGCTTTGATTTGATTATTATAAGCCAAGCCAAGCCAAACAAATATGTTATCTTTACGTCAAGCAATTTATCATAGGATATCATTGCTTTGATGGATTTTTCTTTTGGGACTCGATATGAAAATGGCTCAGTTTGAGGATTTCTTTCTGTTTTTTCTAAGGTAAAAAATAGAAAAAGTAAATAAGAAGTGATAGTGATAAGGCTCTTATCGAACTGAAATGAATGTGGGCATGTAATGTGTTCCTCGTGCATTTTTTTTTTTTGTCTGAAACTGTTTTGCCTTTGCCGTAAAAAATTCCCACTATAGCTCCAAAAGAGATGCAAAGAAATGGGTTTTGATTTTCAAAAGATATTCTTTAATCTTCAAAAGCTGCTTCTAATTTGGTTTTGCAAGAAAATGTAATTCCAGAAAGTTTTGTCCTTTCCCATCCCTTTCTAACTCAATAGAAGTCTTTAAGTTTCTTGTACCAGTCGAATTTTGACACGTGATAAATCTGATTCTAATGGAGCGCACAACTATAGTGGTTTTAGTATAGCAAATTGAAGGTGATGCCATTATTTGAGAAGCTGTATTTGGACAAAGGATACATTCTCTTTATACAAGGAATTTGTTTGTAACTTCTTTTTTCTCGCAAGAAATTAAATATTCTGAAACCTTGTTGGCAAGAATGTCGTTTCGAACCCATGTTTGGAGAGTGGGTGTTTCTGGGCTTCTGTGCTTTATTTTGTTTCCCTTTGTACTGTCTCGTCCTGTCTAACTGGAGAAAGAAAACCCGTTTCTCAGAGTGACTGGGAGGTAAAGCGATAATTTTTTCTATTTTACCTTTTTTGGTTTTATTAGATTGTCACTATATTGATAAGGACCTATCTATATATCATACATAAAAAATGAATTTAAAAGCGCAATTATGTGTACTTGGTCCTCCAGGGAAAGTCTACTTCAAAACTCGTCCTTACAATCCATTTTGGACAAAGGTGGAGCAAAATCAATGTTTTACAAGCGGATCAAATTTATCGGTTCAATCAATCAGTTAAATCAATGTAAGAATAATTTTAACTTCGAAAAAAACATATAAATAATTATTAAAAATAATAAAAAAAATTCCGATTCAACCAAGTTAATCAGTTCAATCACTACTTAATCAAGTCGGTCCAATATCTAATTCGATTTCAAAAGTTGCTTTAGTGTACTTCGATCTGATTTGATTTTATTGATTAAATGATTTAGTTTGCTCTGAAAAATTTTCAAATTCAAATGTGCTCACTTCTAATTATTATAATTGGAAAAATTTTATTTGAGTATCATGACTAGAGCATAAAAAAGGTGTGCAAATATTTTTTTTTTTTAAAAAAAAATCTTAAACCATAAATAATCGACCGATAATGTTGGTTTTAGTTTTTTTTTTTTTTTTCCATGTCATAAAATTACATTTTTGTGCTAGTTATGATTCTAACTTACGAAGAAATCAAAAAATTCCCTTATCGCGAACTACTATCAGTTCTTGTCGCCAGATTGACAAGAATAAAAATAGTTTCGCTGCCCATGTTTTCAATGAATGAGTGAATACTGAAGAAAAGAAGCAAAAGATTCAGATTTTGATTGATTAGTCATAATGAAAATTTATTCATTGAATTTTATTTTTATTAACCTGAAAAATCACGTTTTAACTAACTGATTAGGAGGAAAGATACCTAACCTACGACTAAGATTAGGTTTGGTAATGTAATAAACATTGAGTTTAGCCGTTAAGTTGATTATTAGGCATAGAAGCAATGGTGGCAATTATAATTAATTAAGAACAGAGAATCAAATCATTTACCAAAACTGGGCTTGACCATTTGAATGCAACAATTTTGACTGATAAATATATTGGGCGGTTTAGATGGGCCATATACCCCACTTTCGCATGCGAAAAATGACGTCGTTTTCACCATGTATGATTATGCAATTGACCCTTACAGTCCAGATTCAATCTATTTCCCCATTTTCCCCTCCTTCCAACAATATTTACCATTCATTGCCCCAATACTGAAAAACATTTATCTCATGGTTATTTTCTTTTTGCCGTTTGAGAGGTTCAATGGATATATTTGTGTTGATGAAGACACAAAAATAAAAATAAAAATAAAAATTAAAAAAAAAATAAAAAAAAAACAAAAAATAAGAAAAATTGCTAAAGTGAATTTGGGCTTAATTGATAGGCCCAAATCGAAAGGACCAAGTGAGATGGGCCCTAGTTGAACAAAAATCCTAGCTGAACACAAAAGGGTCAGCGACAGGGTTCTTTCTACGCAGCCGTTTAGTGCTTAAACAGGTCTATGGACTAAAAACCTAAAAGAAGATAGAAACGGGGAAAAGGGGTGTTGAACCCTAGGCTAAGTACAAACGACAAGCTGCAGGTAAGTTTCTCTAACATCCAAATGCTTTTTCTATTTGTTTGATGAAATTTGTTTTCCAATTTTAAAACCCTAAAATTATCTTATAAAAAAAAAACGATTAGTGCAAACTATGAATTTATAAGAAAAGATCTGACCATTAGGGTTTTAGCATATTATGATGTGATGTA
This sequence comes from Jatropha curcas, assembly GCF_014843425.1. The sequence continues at coordinate 155,255 of NW_023591370.1, read as the reverse complement.
TTTGGTACTCATCAAGATTCTCCTACTCCTTGAAATATGTAGTAAGTAACTTTTTTTTTTTCTCATGAAAAACTAATTAATAATTAATAGCCGAAATCGAGTATCACATGCACTTGCAAGTTGCAAAAACAACATATGCCTATGCCTTGCGATTTGTGGAAATGGATTTTTTTTTTTTTTTTACAGTAGCTACGGTTTGTAGTTTTGAGAACCTCTCTTTCCTTGACACTTATGTTTCCTTCCTGCTCTTTTATTACCTTCCACTGTAATATATTAGCGATGATCAGTGCTTCCCTGCCTTTTTGTCAATGCCGACAAGCCGATCAGACACCCTACCAGAAAGATTGCTTCAGGAAGGATGAAATTCTTTTATTTTCCTTTTTTTTTATTTTTAATTTTTAAAATTTTTTGGTTGATAAAGGAAAGCATGGCTCTTGATTCTTGAAGAGCCGGATGCAGCTACACGTAGCCGTTTGAAGCAGGTGGCAACAAAAGGGTAAGAGCTTTGGCACCGCTTTGTACAACTTTTTGGCCACATCATTATTTATATTAGAAAATATTCTTCGATATTCATGTTGTTGTGTTTTTTATCAAATTTTAAATTTTTGAAAGGGCATTACTGTCCTATTATTATAATTGCACTGTGATTGAGCCTCGCACAAATGCCAGAAATGTTTTCCGTTTCTAATCATTGGGTCTATCATAATAGTTAGAACTCATCAGAATATTCTTTTTTTTTTTTTCTAATAATTTTCTTCTTTTGGTTTGTTTTGAGTTCTTAAAGTAATACAATAGATTTAGCTGCACAATCTCTGTCACAATAACTTTTAGACGTCGTTTCTTCCCTGTCAAACACTAATGGTCCATCAATTAACGTGAAAGTTGAAGCAAAAGAATACCTAGACCTGAAGAAAATATATTTACTCAGCCTTCAAGATAGAGATTATCGTGCTTATTAAATATGCATGCATGCTACAGTATTATATTCAAAAATACACTGTAAAATTTCCTCAACTAGTGAAGGAAAGGGAGCGAGTCACGATTCTTAAATAATATCTGCATTTTAATTCACTTTTGCACTATCCAATCTAGGCTAAACCCACCTTGTTTCCTAGCTTTTTTTTCAATGGCAAAATGGGTTTCGCTTGTCAAAGATTATATATTATGATAAATTTTCTTGGGGGTGGTGGAATAATTTCGTTTGTTTGTTTCATTCTCCATCAGTTGTTATCTTGGATTGTGGCACGTGGAGTTGCTGTTCTTGCTGCGGCTTCTGGCAATGGAACAGTTGATGAAGAAATATATGATCATTTGGACGGTGATAACGAGTGAGTATATATCTCATGCCATTATTTATTTTGCATATATTTGTTTGTCAAAAATGGGTATGGTTTGTCAAAGATATATATATTTGTTTGGGAAAGTAAATAAAAAAGACCGCACATATATTTTATTTGTAGAACTTTTTGTTCCCAGTTGGTATTGGTTGAAATTTTTGCATTCTGATGTTGCAAATCCTGAATATGACAACGAATATTAATTTGGTTTTTGAGTGTTGATTAGTAAAATATATATAATTCAAGAACTTTGTGTTGTTTGTCTAATTCTTTTTGCCTGTCCTAATGTCCTTTCTACGGATTCTCATACTTTTGGGCTTTCCGATTTCATTTTATGTAGTGTTTTTGTTATTTCATTATTAAGTAATGTAAGATTTGCTTCCTACCCTTCAATATTAAATTTGACAGTTTTTAATATTATACAAGAATAAAGAAAACAATTGACTAAATTACCTTTTATTTATTGTTCAATTAATTAAGATAAATATGTCTTAATTTTCTAAAAGTATTATCTAAATGGTAAAAAAAAAAGATGTTAAAAACAGTCAAATTTAAATAAGAAAGACTTTAAATTGAAACCGAGCTAATTTGATTTGGTTCGGTTTGGTTAACCGAATGTTCGCCCCTGCATATGAGGTTTGGCATTGTCAGTGTCATAAAAAAAATCAGCTGGAAAAGGATCTCATATGCATTGCATTGGCGCTGTAATTGTCGCAAAAATTTCCTTTGATACCGATCTCTGTGCGCAGAGATTGGTTTGGCTTAATTCTTCAGTAGCTAGTTTTGGCACATGTTTTATCAGGATTTGGATAGTACAGTGGTGGGTCACAGAAAAATAAACTTCAAAGAGACGAGGTTATAACTTATAACACATGAATCACATGTTGAATTTTGAATACTCTTGTCTTTTTCTTCTAATATGAAGAAGATAAGCTGACCTGTTGGTGAGTCACAGCTAAGTGCATGTGTCTGTGTTAGTATATGTTAACACAAAATAACTTTATCTCATTGGTCACTGACTCGATGCACTTGAAGAAGGGCCATCTCATCACAGTCCTAGACGGGGATTGTGAAGGACCTTCCTTTTTTTTTTTTCTTTTTTTTTTCCCCTTCAATGGAAAATGTAATTCTGATATTGTTAAGGGTTAATGTCTTTAACATATGGCTTTGGTTGCTTGACTACTTTAATGCATAAAATGATACTACTTCAGGTATAAAAGGATACTACTAGTTTGATTCGTTTTTTCCAAACTTAAGATTAAATTTATGGAAGAATATTACGCTAATTAGTTTTGTGGAACGAGCAAAGAAAAGTTAGGTAAGGATATGGAAGTATGAACGCCTGATTTTTAATGTCGTCGTATAGTTTTACTATCCACTTCTGCAAGATTTGATTTTGACTTGTAAACCGAAATTCTGGGTCTTAAGTTTGGTAGTGATGGTGAAGACCGAAGACTAATTTGCTACCCATTCTGGTTTTGAAGCCGCAATTTGCCAGTTTTCTGGCAGGAAACACAATGTTTGGAATTGCCTCTCAAGGATGTGGAGCATCTTCATTGGTCTGTTTCCTATCCACTTCCAAACCAAATCTCCAGGTAACCTGGATTCCCGTTTCTTTCCATTTCGAATTTTCGATACCCATCACTTCGCTTTTCCTTTTTGCCTCTCTCTCTCTCTCTCTCTCTCTGTGTATATACTGTGAAGTAGGTGATGGTCGGTGGGTTCCTGTCCGTTGTTTATTCTTAAGTTTCCTTTCTCATGATCTGCCATTGCATGCTTCATGTTTGGTGTACCGTATTGCGCTAGAATTGGATTATCATTGCCTTGATGAAAGAGGAGTACAATGGATTTTAATAATTTTAAAAAATTTATTCTTTAGAAAATAAATAGCTTCAGACGAGTAGATAATAAATTTTTTTAAAAAAAAAAAAAAAAAGAATACTGATGATGTTTCATAACTTAGAATAAAAAAACAAAGCTTCAACAATAAAAGGAAATCAGTTATTGTAAAGAAAACATAGTCTAAAAAATATTTATGCAAAAATAATAGTTGCTTAGAAAGATGTATTATAGCAGGAAACAAAAAGGACTTTTGTATGTAAGTAATGTTATGTTGTACTCGCAACATTAATTGGCACGACGTGAGCAATTTTCGCAACCAAAGGCTTATAATTATTCGACCACAAACATTTTTAACGTCATTAACAAAATATTGCATCTAATAATTATTGTTAACTGATAACTAATAACTAAATTTAATTTTGTTTATTAATATAAAATAAATAAATAAAAAGAAGAAAGAAAGAAACAAAAAGGCGATGGATCATACATATGCAACCGTTACTAGTAAATGATAGTCGAAGACATGAGGTGATGTTAGGCATGGCCGGTTCAGTGAAACGCCGGTTCCGGTTCACTGAACCGCCGGTTCGAGATGTTTAAAATTTTGAACCTAACTAAATAACTAAATTTTAATTTGTTTATTAATATAAAATAAATATAAATAAAAAGAAGAAAGAAAGAAACAAAACAAGGCCGATGGATCTACATTATGCACCGTTACTAGTAATTATGATAGTCGAAGACATGAGGTGATGTTAGGCTGCCGGTCAATTGAAACGCCGGTTCCGGTATCATGAACCGCGCGCCGGTTCGAAGTGTTTAAAAATTTTGAACCGGCACCAACCCTTGAATCTCCGTATCCGGCATGGATTCAGCACAGGTTTCGGCGAACCGACGGGATTCAAATTACAGGTTCCGATTCGTTTCCGCATTACGCAAATTTTTTAAAAAAAAATATATAAAAATTTTGATTCCGAAATTCATGAAAATAAATAAATAATTTTAAAATGTTTTAAATTATAACTAAATGAATTGTTATAAATTTAAAAGACAAAACATTCTAATTAAACCTAACCTTAGAACTATTATTACATTAAATTTACAATGTGCTAATTCTAATATAAAAAACTATAAACTGGAATATAAATTAATGGGAATGAGTTTGGAAATTTATTAATTTTTTCAAAGTACTAAGAAAATTATTAAAAAATCAAATGAGAAGTAAATTTTAATGAATGGAAAATTGAGATTAGAGAAAGAATTTGGAATTGGATGTAAGAAAATAAAAAATAAACAATAGATAAATATCAATATTAAGGAAAATAATAGCAATAAAAATAAATAAAATCTATGGGAAATTTGGAGAGAATTGATTGGAGAGAATAAGAGAAAGCATATTAGGATATAATGAATTGTGAAATAACAAATATCATCAACTCATCATATTATACATTGTTTCTCATTATATTTAGTCCAAATTCGCCCTTATATAATTAGAATTACAGTAAATATAAATAAATAAGATTGATAAAAATGAATAAAATTTTACCCAAAATAAATAAAAACACCTATTCATAATCAAAAACTATCTGTACACTTCCTTTTTTGTACACTGAATATTATATTTTTTATATAAAGTCAAAACTATTCATGTACCATTGTTTATATTAAATTAAGTCAAAATGATGTATTTACTTTTCACAACTATTTATATAAACTTAGATACCATTTTACGTTTCTCACTTCACCATAAATCAAATCACTACAAATCAAATCAATTGATATAAATTTTTATAAAAATTTTAAGCTACAATTTTTGTGTATCCGGTTGCGAACCGGACCGGAACCGCCGGTTTCACCGCCGGTTTCGGATCATATTTAACAATCCACATCAACCAACCGGCCCTTGATACGCCGGTCCGGATTTCAAAATTATGAACCGCCGGTTTCGGCCCGGTTTCTAAATTTGTTTACAGTTACGGTTCGGTTTCCGGGTAGAACCGCCGGTGGCCATGCCTAGGTGATGTTGGACATCACAGGCAACCCCCCCGCCCCCCTCTCTCGGACGGGACCAATCCTACTCTCTCCATACGTCATTTCATCCCTAATCTTCAAGATTCCATTCCCCCCCCCCCCCCTCTCCGGACGGGACCATCCCTACTCTCTCCATCGTCATCATCCCTAATCTTCAGATTCCATTCATGTGTTAAATATTGATCATCATTTTTTTCATAAGGAAAAGGGGGAAAATAACTAAGACACGCAGAAAGTGAGGTCCAATTACATTGTATTGCTAAAATCCATGTTGAATATTTAATTGAGATTGTTCTCCTTGTTTTTATCCTCGTACAATTTTTTTTGTTGCTAAGTCCCTTTCTTTTTGGTCCATAAAGACGAAGTGTACCATTTATCATGGAAAAAAAATTCACTAAGCCGAGATCGCTAACTAATACTAATTAAATATTAATAGAAAAGAATTATATTTTCGATATACTTTCCCAGTGCGGTTGCTACCACGGGCTTTATGCAATTGATGAGAAGCTATTCTAACAAAATTAATAAAGCAAAAGCATAACTTTAATTCTCAATGACTAATGAATCTAATGAAATATGTGCATCAAAATATTAGTTCCAAAACTAAAAAAAAAAAAGTCCAATAAACAACATTCAATTAAGGACTTGTACCGCTCTTTTATAAAAATATAGCATCATTGATTGGGTTTTTAGAAGGAGATTCAGAATCTTGTCCCTTACTAATTTCAAAATGAAGGGAATACTAAAGAGGTGTTAGTACATGATTAGTGTTGCAATCAGTTTAGAAATAAAAATAGTATTTTGCATGGCAAAAATATGGGTGTGCTATTCATATTGATTTGGAATAAGGTCATCATTCAAAATGGAACAATTTTCGTCCCCTTCAATTGGCTTTTGGGATGGAGTTAGGCACCCTGCTCAATGTTGGGGCTGCCAGCCTGCAAACTTCATGCTTAGAGTTAGACCTGATCCGTCTTTGAACAGAATAGGAAGGATCACCACGGATCATGGGAACATCTCAAATCAACGATGAAAATGCTAGTGTTGTACCGTAGTATAGAGTGTAACCAGTCTATGCTTTCCGCCATCATTTTCAAAAACGATTGTGTCGATGGTTAATTGATTCTACTGAACTTTCATTGCGTCAATGATTCCCTACTTTTAGATACGACTACCTATTTGTGGTGTCGAATAATCGTATTTGCTATATATGTTAAAATTGCTTTGTTATATATATTGACTTGATTGAATGGATCACGTTATCATAATATCTATACCAGTCATTTTTATTTTTTTTTTTGAAGAGATCTATACCAGTCATATTTTACATTACGTAACGAGCTTTATAAATACACTTTATTAGAAGCATTAATTAGAAGAAAGCACCTGATGCTAATATTAAGAGAGAACTTTGGTTCAGCCGTATGGATCGGTTGAAAATTTTCATACTCAACGGTTAGTTTATAAATATTTAATAAATTTTTTAATCGGCAAGTGATAATTAATAGAAGTCTCGAGCGGAACTTTTTGGAAAAAAGCACCTAATACAGTAATTAGTTTCAAATATGGGTACAGACATTTACTTAATTAGCTCGCATTTACACCTAAAACACGCGTGGACTTCCATACGGTAACCACAATAGTCAATAGTAAAATAGTCACTTATAGACTTTTTCTTATATTTTATGTGTTTTAATTAGTTTGAACTCTGAAGTAGGCCACGTCATCCCTTTGCAAGTCGGTTGTTGAAACTAGCTAATGCGACTTGTATAACAACCGTCGAGAGGCCTTTAGGTCCAGCTTCCGCCATCTCCTGCAACAACGTCATAATCTTTTTCTTTTTTCCAATAGGAAAATCGATTTGCTTTTTCAGTATTCTGGACGGTGGAATGTCAAACCGGTGAATTTAAAGTCACGCATGGGAGACTCGTCTCACAGCTGTAACCTAATATCCAATGTTGACGGAACTAATACCATGTTGTTAAAAAACGGCTTAACTAATTGTTTACCACTAATATTTTAGCAATATTTGGTCCAACTCTATGTAATTTTAATTATTCAAATTTTTATTTATGAGTTCCAACTTCTTAACCAATCATTCACTTCTTTCCTTCCATTCTCTATACATATTGCGATCGCTAAAAATTTAAATCATATAAATGGTGCAACCATATACTTTTCTAATGTGCATTGTGATTATCATTATTAGATTATGAATGCCTTTAGTTATTAACCTTTCATAATACATTTTTTTAAACTCTAAATGCTAGTAAATAATAGAGATCAGTAGCCAAAACCAACATTTAGCATTGTAATTTTGTATCGGCAGACTCATAATTAAAAGGTGAATTATTAGTTAGTCTTCATAATTTAGTGAAATTTACAAGTTATATAATATCTATGTTTCAAAATCTATTAAGCAGTGTTTATATTTTAATGTTGTTTGACTAGATAATTTTTTGATTATTAGTCAACTCGTTAAACACGTGTTATTCTAATTTTGTTCTTGAAGGAAGAAATCAGATTTTATTAAATAGTTTGATCTAAATACGTAAATAATATGATAATTGACCGTATATTTATATGCGTATAACACCGTAAGAGGATTGATAAAAATGTTGCAATATTACAGTACAGATGAAATGCAGTGGGTGGGTGAACAGAGAAGATCAAGAGGACAACCGTGAGCGAAAAGTTCAACCCACGCAGTCGGCACTTGGCACCACCATTCCGCCACCCAAGTACAACAAGTACGATTATAATAACATATTATGTTCGAAAATTTCTTTCTTGAAACTAAAGTTTTTAACAGCGTTCAATTCAATTATTAGTGACAATTTAACCAGTTGTAAATTTTCAAAAGAAGTCGATCTGTCCTTGGCGAGTTCGGTATGGACGGCGCACTCAAAGCCATGTGATAGTACAGTATGTTCTTATAGTTTTGCAGTGAAATGCGGGTAAAAAAATTGATGGATTATCCACTGCGCATGTTAGTCTCTGCTGAAAGTAGAATATAGACTTGGTATAGTTTTTCTTAATAAAGAATCACATATATGGACGGCGCACTCAAAGCCATGTGATAGTACAGTATGTTCTTATAGTTTTGCAGTGAAATGCGGGTAAAAAAATTGATGGATTATCCACTGCGCATGTTAGTCTCTGCTGAAAGTAGAATATAGACTTGGTATAGTTTTTCTTAATAAAGAATCACATATCTATGTACAAATTAAAAAGGTTATATTGTCCTTACAACAGTTTGATGTAAGGACATCGTTTGTCATTTTCTATGTGGGTCTTTGATTCTAAAACCCTATCTACTGCTTTTCATTATCTACTCTGGTTAACCAAAACCCTCCTGGCCGTCGCTCTAAATGGACAGCTGGAGCTCACGAATCCGTTTACCAAGTGCAAGTAAGTCTTAAGTTCGTGACACCGAGCTACGTTCACGCCATTCATGTATGGAGAGTCCTTGCTGCTCAGTCTTAGTTCTCTTCCGACGTCGGCGTAAACCAGTTGCATCTGCTCCACCTGCTTTTGGAGCCAGCTAGGGAGGCCAGCCACGTTCATTTTTTGGTCGTTTTCTCCGTCGATGACGAAACCAGGTACTTTTGTTATCAGATCATCGGAGTTTACTATACGTAATACTTTAGTGCCTTGTTTTTCCAAATGTTGGCGAAAGCTCCTGTTTCCGACACGGGGACCGCCGAAAGAGATGACGGTGACCAGCGGTGCCCGTTTGAATGTGGTTTTGATGTCATAGGCAGTGAGAATAGCGAGAGCAGCTCCGAGGCTGTGGCCTGTGATTGTCAAGCTAAGTGGCTCGTCTCCGTACGATTCAAGAAGCCGGTGGATCTCTTCACGGACCATCTCTTGTAGACTTGGGCCCACTGTGGGTCTAGAAGTGTAAAGACTTAAAAATCCACTCTCCACCATGGGTGCGTATCTTGCAGTACTCTTGTCAGAGTCTGCATCGGGTAAATGAGCCAGAGTGGCGCGTAGATTCTCTAACCACTCCAGGCAAGTGGCAGTACCTCTATAAGCAATTACCACGTCCCTTCGTCCTAGTCTAGCAATCTCCTCCTTGTCCTGACATACTGCCACGTAGCCAATCCAACTGGACTGAGTTGCCACCCAGCTTGGCGCCTTTTCTATCCAACGTGGCAGTTGGACACCAGATGTAGCACGGAGGTTTTTAGTTGGCCGGTAACCTGTTTCTGGTAAACCCGACCGATCGAGCAATGTGTTTTTCGGAAACCGGCAGGTGGCGTAGGTGGATGATGAAGGATCAAAGTCAAAGGATTTATATGCAGCGTCAACAAATCCTCCGTATCGGAGAATTTCGCCACGCAGATTATCATCAAGCGGGTCAAGCATACCTTCCCAGTTCTGGATACCTTGATAATCCATCCATTTATCAGCTAGTTTAACCGGTCTAGATGCGGCAGACAAGTATGAGAATGGGTCGCTGTCAACCGGGTCCAGCAGGCGTTCCCATTTCTTGGGATGTTTGTTTTCTATAGACTTTCTGTTGATTCTTAATGGTTGAGTGAGTGTACAGCACTCTATTCTGAAGTGTCTTGAGGGGAGAGTGTATGGTAGTGCAGGTCCAAGAGAGAGTCTCATTTTCAAGAATATAATCTCTAACGTAGATTCCGCTCTTAACCTGCACTTACTTCCGTTTTTTTTTTAAGTGGGAATGGTTGATAAGGAGACGAAATAGAGAATGATTGTGATTGTTGCGTCCAGAGAGCTTTGAAGGCGGGGGTTTTTATAGAGCCAAAAATTGTACGTAGAGAGAGAAATCGGAGCTGGCGCTTTTAATGACGAGAAAGGTGAGACAGAGAAAGTGAAGAGTTAAGAGCGAGAGGAAGCTCATTAAATGGAGAAAGAAAGTGTGACGCTTTTGATGATGGGGGAGAGAGAGAAATGGAGAAAGTTTATATATTATATAATATATATTATATATAATATTAATTATCTCCTGACATGGAAAAAAAGGTAGGGGAGTGAAGATTAGTTAAAATGGCAAGTAGGTAGGGCCATGGAATAATTATTCCTTGACATGAAAAAAAGTAGGGAGAGAGAGATAGTAAAATGGATTAGTAGGTAGGGCCTGGACCGAAAAATACAGTTTGTGAAAACAATAACAATATTTAAATAATTGCGCGCGCTCTGGTTTTCGCTGACAAGAGAGCCGGCATCGATCCGGTCTATATTAAAACCAGACTAGAACCGGTACACTTAAAGATTATTTCACAACCGATTCAGTTGTATTAGATTTGAATCACATTGAAATTGTAAATTTATAGATTTGGTTCCGGTGGTTGTCCTCCAATTGTTGAGATTAGAATCAACTCAATGGATACTATTGACCAATTTTAATATAAAAAATTTTAAAAAAAGTAGTTGTTGTGATTAGGGTCAAAATCGCATTGAAATCAGAAGTGATGAGTTCATAATTGACTTGAATTAATGAATGGACTAATTTCAATCTTGATTCAAATTAAACCGCTGGTTCAGACTAGCCACATTCATGAAAACCCCGATCGAGTTATAGAAAAGGCCAAGTGGACACACAAAATTGTATGACCTTGAGAAAAATAGCAACTGAAAAACTACAATGGAACCTAGGGACGAAACTAAAAAACAAAATTAGGGGTGAATACAATTTTTTTAACTTTTTCGAGGAGCCAAAAATAATTTTTTATAATTTTATAATTTTCGCGGTAGCCCCTCCAACAGTCCAACCTAGGGCTGGGTCAGCCCTGATGGGACCCATTAAATAAATGATAAAGGACAGAGATTAGGAGGGACGAGATATCAAAACGCATCTATTGGTTCAGTTGCAACCGAGCTATAATACTTCTCACTAAAGTCCAAAGTAACGACAAATCTGAAATCTCAGTTTCGTAACCCCTAGCACGTGTGAACCGAGTAATCGAGCTGAAATTATATTATTGAATCGACTCGGCTTTAACCGGTCCGAAATAGGATAGAAAGTTAGAAACAATGACAAGCGTGTATTAATAGCCATGTGACCACGACACCTGTTTGGATAAACAAGGTAGCAAAACATGTTTTTCTATAAATTTAGTTTGTTATTTAACGTTAAACAGAACTGGTTACTGACCACATTAATCTCATGGTTGAGAATTGAATTATCTAATTGCACGTTTGAATCTCTTAATGCCCTTTTTAGAATTCGAATATAGCTGCCGTTTTTTTGTGCTTTCTTGCCTTTTCTTTTGTTTTCATATTTTACTAATTTGGCAAGCAATTTAGGTTTTCATATCATCACTTTCTTTGGCTTTTGTGTTTTGGGTTAATTCATGTGTTCTTAGACACTTATTTATCATCATACAGTCAATTCAACCGGTGGAAATCCCACTTGCGATGTCCAACACTTAGCTATTATATTATGCATGTTTGATTTCCTTATTGCGAATGGGAATTCATGTGTGTGATCTTCCTTTTATTGTTTAGGTTTATTTACTTATTTTAAGAAAATAATCAACTTGGAATAAGACCTAAGCACTCTCTTCCTGTTTGTTGGTCAGTGTGCTATACTTCAAAGGCCTTGTTCAGTGATGTTTGGTGTATTAACCGCGATTAACTATTCTATTAGCGGTTAGTTTTTCTTTATTAATTTTTAGTTAGTAGTTGTTTATAATAGCAATTTAGATTATAAGTGTTGAGTAGAATATATAGTTGCTTAATTTAAAATTACAAAAAAGAATATTAATTGTTTAATTAGTTGAAATCGGAGAAAAAACAATTGTTATAATTATAAAAAAAAATTTAATTTAACCTATATGAAATATTGAATGTTAGAGCGTTTAATATTTGATAAAAAGCTCTCTTAATCTCTAATAGAGATCTTAAAGTTATTATATTATGTTACCAATCGAGCGATAGAATTAATAAATATAAAATTTTGATATAGTTCATCTAAAAAACACAGTTAAAATGTTAAAAGCTTTGTGACGACTTTTACAGGCAATTTTCAGGATTAATTGAATTTCCACCAACCATTTTGGTAGATTATGAAAGACTTGTGGCATGTATAATTGTTTTTGATAGCTTACTAGGAAACTGTAACCCGGCTATCTTTTCCATCAGGTTGGTCTTCGGTAAACACGTCAGGCTGTAATTGATTCCACCTAAACTACTTTGAGAACTAAGTATACCTAATTATTAACTTATTAGACTTGGACGGTTAGATCTTTGAGATTCTTGTGATTTATATATATATATAACTTAAAAAGGAAATTGAGCAGCTACTTTCTGCTGGGTGCTGATGTAGTACAAGAAAAATTCTTTTTTGGACTGATATTCTCAACCAATCAAAAATTTCCTGGAAGGCCAAAATAAGATAGAATGTGTTTCTATTTTTCTGTTTCATACCCTTATCCGACTCATACACCCAGAACTAGATTGAAAAGATAAAGCTTGCCAGCAGCAGATTTTTGGAGATGTAATGTAAAGACAGTTTAATTGAGTTATTATGGAATTTGAAAAGAATAATACAGTAGTTCTCAGGTGGCATTCTGCTTTATTATTATTTTTTAATGTAAAAGAATTTATAGTATATAAGGCCTGGCGATAATACCTGGAGAAGCTAAATTAATGGTTTGGCAATACGTTAACTTGATATATATAATTATATAATTAGGAGGTTTAATCCATTTTGAGCCGTAGAATGTAAAAATTATTTTACCTTATCACCGGTGCATTTTATCGAGATTGAACTTGTATAATATATTGATATTGCTTGCCATTCCAATTAACCCTTTATTGGTAAAATAAATATATTTTCATATGATATGCTTCTTAATCTACGCGGTTTCTGAGATAAGATAATTGTCCTTCACTTTTCCAATCGTAATGGAAAATATCCAAAGTTATAGTGCACTTTACTGAATCGTCTTTAATGGAAAACAACAAACTGCGATTATAAAATTAGATTATAGATTCAGATATTATTGTAGTACCTTATTATGAAATCGAAATTAAAGAAATGACAACTTGCAAAAAAAAAAAAGAGTAATCCCATTATTTGAAAAGTTTGAAGGGAGGGATTGTAGCTCTCGTCTGCAATTAATATAAAATGGAATTCATATAACAATCAGTGATTTTGTATATACATAAGGTGGTTGATATTAATGATAAATATCTGGAAAAAGAGACAAAATTATGTTCCTTGTTGATGTGTGAGAAGATGAATACCGTTAAGAGTCAGAATTATTAAAAGCAAGAACATTTTTATTTTACAAGGAGAAGATGGGAGATGTGTGATATAGAAGTATCATGTCTCCCAGCCAAAGATGGCAAAAATACTATCACTGAAGAGACAGTTTGGTTGCTAAGTAGGTGAGTTGAGATTTAACTCTCTCTCTATGTACCCACTTTATATATATATATATATAAATGGACAACTGGGCTTATCTGTGGAGACGTAGAAGCTTAATAGCCTATCAAAATTATTATTACTATAATAAGTTTTCAATTCAAGATCTGTTTCTCTCACCTGACGTGGACCAAATTTATCGCTAAGCAATTAAAATATCTATAACTGCTCTCATTTTTTTTTTTTTTTTTTTTGGAACCAAATTTATCGCTTCAAGCAATTAAAATATTCTATAAACTGCTCTCATTTTTTTTTTTTTTTTTTTTTATTAAATTGAAAAATTTTAAATTGTCGGAGCAGATGGGAAATGGCAAAAAAATAAAAAAAATACACCGTGATATGTTTTTCGAACTATCTAATCATTGTCCGAGAAGTGTATTATTTATTTTGATGTGTTTTTTTTTTTTTTTTTTTATAAATGGAAAAATTTTAAATGCTCGGAGATGGAAATGGCAAAAAATAAAAAAAATACCGTGATATGTTTTCCGAACTATCTAATTCATGTCCGAGAGTGTATATTTATTTTGATGTGTCGTCAATGTAGCCAATGAAAGCATGTAGTTTGAGAGGTACGTAGATATTTTCTCTCTTTTGCTTGAAAGGAAAAGTGAATTGGAAATTACGTTGAGATGTTGGGTAATAGCAATTGCTGTATAAGGTTAGTGAAGCAGAAAAGAGAAAAGGGTGTGACAAAATAAAAAATAAAAAATAAAAAAGAAAAGGGTAAAAAGCTCAGTGAAAGGTCACCATTTTTCTAGTATCTTGGGGGTCAAAACGAGAAAATCCAGACTGCTCATTCAATTGTTTTCAGAAGAAAGCACAAAGGACGAGCCCCGCAACTATTCAAACACAGTATTAATCTTGAAACACTTTATCATAAAATCACAGTAAGTGTACATAATTTAATAGTAAGTGTACGTATATTACATATATTCAGGTTTAAATTACAGTAGAAAAAAATAAAATAAATATAAATTTCACTGGCTTGGTCCTACTTTTATTTATTTTTTATTTTTTAAGAAAACTGGGTCCTACTCCTAATATAGCATGATAGAGACATATTGCAGTTAGGAAAAGAAAGACAGGAGAAGGAAGGGGTTTTAGATGAAACGATGAACTACCGGTCTGTTTTGGACAACTCAATGTACTGGAGGGGAAAATAATTTCACCTCACCCTTTCCCCCAATTAAAAAACTACAATTGAATGCATTACAATTATAATTTTTTTTTTCCTTTTAAATTTTATCTGGTATATGGAGCTCAAATCCGAAATCGAGATTATCATCCTGTCATTAGAGTCAGACATTACTTATAGCTAAGAAGAAGAAGTCGACGAAGAAATTTTTGATATACAAATCAAGAAATTTGAAATCTTGATAAGTGAAAATCCAACCATTAAAAGACTGGAACTTTATTTTCAGAAATCTTTAGATCTAGATGCTGACCCGCGTATAAAATGGAAAAAGCTTCCCAATCAAACTGGAAAGTTCTTGCTTTTTGTATTGATAACCAAAAGGGTCTTCTAATGATATTCTAGTGATGGTTTTGTCGGTAACACCAATATAATAATAATAGAAAGATTTGTCGGCATAGAAGCATGAGATTGAGAAATTATATAGTATAATATTTAATGTATTCGGAGGGTTGGTCGCAACTTTGAAGTTTCATTTAAGAAATAGACAAAGAAGTATGATCTTAAACCATACCATGATTAAGATTGCGGGTCGGAGACAAATCATAACAAGCAGAAAAGTGATTATAAAATTAAAGAAATTGCCTTTTTCATTGCATGATTGGTGCCTTTGTTTGGAGGGATGAGGTTATATATAACTATGTCTTTGGATTTGGATATTATTTTATCATTCTGCTAGAGATTGACAGGCCGCCCAGTTAGTGGAGCTCTTTAGTTGCAAAAGAGTGATTTTGCATTTTTTCTATTTATTTTACCAATAGTAGGGGAATAAAATATATTTTTAGTTGAAAAATATATTTACCCAACTTGTATTTAACACAACTTTCTCAGTGGTGAATGAAATTCTCTAAAATATCTTCATGTGTATATTATGGATAAGTCACCGCACTGGACCAGTTGAAAATATTATGAACAATTTGATGAAATTACGTGATTAGCATGATTCACTTGTATAACTTTAAAAAGAAAGAGGGTCAAAAAGGGTATAAAAAGTTGTATCGAAGATGTCCATGTCTTATGAAAGATGGCAATTTCCATATTCGCTTATCATTAATGAGTTTGTTTTTTTTTTTTGTTTACGATGATTAAATGATACTATTTCTTTCTATATCACACTAAATACATTTTGTCACTGTTGTTATGCCATTTTTTTATTTCTGAGCCGTTGAATATGTACATGCAGGACAAAAACAAATTATAAGTGCCCACTAAAATTTATCAGCCAATAGAGTTTGTAAGGTTTTGAGTATGTTTCTTTATTATGATGAGACAATTAGTATCAACCCGAATGGTAAATGCCAGTTGCCTCGTTATCAAATCATTATTAGACACAATCATTGTACTATAGCCTGGTGCCCACCATCTAAGCTTGGCCAACAAATGAAATACTCCAATAAATTGCAAGTTCTAGTCAAACATGGGTTTATATTCTTTTTTTGTCAGACTGCCTTTCAATGGGTATTTGTAAATAGCATTTGCGATTGTTAAGTATGCTTAATCCAAGCATTACCTAGTACATATTTTTTTTTTTTTGCATTAAAAAATAGAGATCATTTGTTATTTGAAGTGGTAAGTGATCCTAATTCCCGCCGACTCCAGTAAATGTGAGAATACAAATTTAATTATCAGAAAGCCAAAAACTTAATACAAATTTGATTATCAGAAAGCCAAAAACCTAACTCTACGCTCTACAGCCTGAGGGGTATACTGGATATTATTCTTTTGCATTTTACTTGCATTATGTACCCGCTTTCCTCTCACTACCAAACACAATACAAAACGTCATTTGAATGCATTTTCATTATAGTGCAGGTGAGTTCTCTGGATTATTTGTGGCCCAGAGGGCCATTGCAATATTGAATCAATGAGCTGAATGCCATGGTCAATGGTCACTAGAAAGGCCAACCCAGTGCACATGATGTCCGTCTCACTACCTCACTGCCATAAGAGCGAGTGAGGTGCCCTGAACTTGGAGAAGAAAATTCAGCACTTATTTCAATATCTAATAAACCCAGTATCCATACGTCAGTGTGAAGAATATTTTTGAGTAGAAAGATTTCAGAATACAAAAGCCGTATGAAGATAGGAAATGAGTCTACAGATTTTCATCGCAACAATAATAGACAGAACAAGATTTCCGCAATCCTCACATATTGCCTATGGACTTTTACATGAAACTAATGTATTTGGTTATTTAGCAAAAGGAAAATATATCTTGAAAAAAATTCCTGTACCATCTAGTTATTTGAAGCACCATCACCTTTTCTTACCCATTGTCTTACTTGTTTTCTTGAGTTTTGAATCCTCTGCTTCCTCCTCCCCGTGTTCCTGTGCTCACTGGAGCTAGGTCTATTTGACAAGACCCCAGAATTTGTTTCTGTTGAGCCAGCTGTTGAGTCTCTCTGCTGTTCCTCAGCGTTTTCTTTCTCCAATGCCTGGGTAGGCTGCCTGACTGACTGAGGAAGATACATACCAGGTAAAACAACTAGATTTTTTTTCGGTTCAATTAGGCCACTGTTTTCTTCTTGTAGTTTAAGTACGGCCTCAAACTTCTGTCTTCTAATGTTCTCTGAATCAGACTGGAGTAGCTTCTCATCTTCGACTTCTGTTCTGTCAGAGCTCTGAGACAACAAAAATATTCAAGTTAACTATAAATATCCAAGACTGAACAGCAAAAAACACACATATGCACACCTCATTTGGCCCCAGTTTAAAGGGGAATGGCAAACCTTAATAAAAAGAAATATGAATGAAAATTACTATTTATGATTATAGATAGCATACCAACTCAGTGCGATGCGCTCCAACCAAGCCAAGAACATGTTCAAAATCCTTGGTATGGAAAACCTTACGGCAAACTGGACAATTTCCCATACTTTCTTCATTTATGCCTTGCATGTCTAATAACACCAGTCCATTGCAAAAAATTAATATCTTGATAATAGAAATATCTATAAGAATATGTTTAGATGAAAAAAGCCATAACAATGTCAATTTTCTTTCTTTTTTCCCTTTTTCTTTTTGCAGGCAGGCTATCGTAATTCCACATATTTATGATCAGCTTTCAACCATAAAAGAGCATCT
This sequence comes from Jatropha curcas, assembly GCF_014843425.1. Next base: position 137,359 of record NW_023591370.1, on the reverse strand, counting down.
CATAACAACCTAAAATGTCCTTGCAAAAACAGCTGATAATTTGTAACCCTACAAATCAATCAATAGTATCACACACGTGATTTTGGGCCACAAGCATACCAGTGTATAATCAATATGAAGCATATAATCTTGAATTTTTAGATGTCCTATCAACTAGCCAGCCAAATCATTCAATTGTGCAAAATGCAGTTGGTGAGACCACAAGTCAAATTACAACATACATTGGCATCAAGTACTAAGAAAACACTCACATTTGACAAATGTTTACTTCTTATTTCATTTACATTCATTAAAAGTTCAAAGCCCTGCACTCTGATAAAATTGAACGATCCCCTTATGCTGAAGTAAATGTTTTTGTTCTACAAATTCTCCCATGAAACTCTACTTAAGCATGGACACTACCTTTCCACCTTAAATTCTGACCCAAACATACCATTCTCATTTTCCCCATCTCTGATGCAATGAAGAGCTGAGGTAGATGAGGTATTAGTGTTGCTCTCTCTCTCTTTTTGGAGCCAATTCCACCACCTTATAATGCATTCACTGTCATAATTTAAAGGGAGGGGAGCAGAAAGGATATTATAACATGTTGACTACTATAATTTAGAGGAGAAAAATGGAAAAAGGGAAGGGTAAAAGAGCATGCACCAAATATGCCTAATATTAGCTAGAACAAAAGAATCAAGAACCTACCTGTGAAAGCAATGGAAACAAGACATCAGCTTCATAAATGGTAAGGCTTCATTCTGTTCATCTTCGAGGACCAAAGGGCACAAACACAATGGACAATTACCTTCAGGGTGATTCATAACAGAGAGCTCCTCCACTGCTTCCTGGAAATACATTTTAATCAATTTTTGCAACTACATATATCAATCAAGGAAAAAACAAGTATTATCTAGTACATCTTGGCATTATCAATAAAGGAAAAGACATTCTGAAAATATATTTATGCAAAACTTTATTATTTAGAGAGGATGAGTTTTTTAATATATATATATGAGAAAAGAGACTACACAAATCATAAGAAAATATTATATGAAGTACCAAAAAACTAACATTAATCCTAATTTTCTAAAAGAATAAGAAAAATATAACAGCGCTAAACCCTATATATCTGCCTACAGGTATTAGAGTCACATAACTATATATCTGCCTACAGGTATTAGAGTCACATAACTACTGTATACTTAAAACAACCACCTATCCATATGGCATATGCAATGGATACCAGTTATCATGTTTGTAATGCAATTTTCTCTATCGGGTGACACTGTGAGGTAATGACACCAGTGCAAATAAAATATAGCAATAATTACCTCGCAAAGTGCTACAAGCATCAAACATGAGGAGAGCTCGCATGCTCTGTTTCGTATGCTGGTTACTAGATGCTTCTGCCTTTGTTCATCGAGTCCCTTAGACTCAATGAGATCTATATAGGGTGGTTTCTCTGGATACTAGCACAAACAATTAGACAATAGTTAGTATGTAAACAAATAAAACCTAAATGCCCATACAATATTATTCTGAATTTCTGGTAAGTATGAGCGACCTAGCAATGCATTCACAAGCATTTGCCCAAGTAAGGGAGAATCTAGAGCCGATTAATTGCAAAAGAAACATATAAGCATCGCATTAATATCTAATAAGTGCCGTAAAAAATTCTACCTGGGGACCTGCTCGAATCCCAATAACTGCTTCCACAAACTGCAGAAATAGAATGATTCAATTATATATTGTAATATAGAGACAGACTGAGAGATGGAAATGAAATCGAGAATAATTGCACAGTTGTGGAGAGAGTGCCAGCAATTGCTTGTTTGTAGGAAACCTAGCTCTTAACATCTTTTGATTACGTTGTAAAATGAACGTATATAAGGAACTTCCATTTACAAGAGGATACAGACAGGCTAAAAGACAAAACTTTTCTATGCCATCGTCCGAACCCTAGAAATTAAAATCAAGAGGAAAAGAGAGAGACCTGTTGAGAAGAGACATCGGCAGTTCGGGGCTTGACGTGGACGTGAAGATAGGGAGGGAATGAATCAACAACCACACAATCGTCTCCGTACACTGCTTGCACCGCTTCCACTTCGATCAATATCTCTTCCACTTGGGCCATTTTTTCCCGCCGTTTTAGACTTCTCCGTATCGATATAGAGACGCCCAAAGGAAAATTAATTCATCGCTAAAACTTAATCTAGTATTTCTTGCAAAGCGATGTGTGGCGCGTGTTTAGTGACTAATCACAGGAAGCGCGATACTGATAAACAGTCTATCCGGCACCGTTCTGTTACGGTGTTTTTTATATCTGAAATTTTCTCTTTTTCTTTTTAATCTATGCTACAATATTATAAAACAACTACGTTACTAAAAAATAATGATCCAATAATTATGCGGACTCTAAAATCTAACAGTTTAAGGTTCAAAATTACACTGCTGACTACACAATAGAGAGTAATTTTCTTCTTGATTCATTAAATTAATGAAAATACAAAATGGTCAAAATGATTCAAATTTAAAACTTTTTACTCCTCGTACAAAATGAGAAAACCAATTAAAGCACTATCCATTTAGCTACCATCATAGTTTTTAAAATTAAGAATTTTAATAATATTGCATAGCTACTATATATATATATTAACAATACTTTTGGAACATGTTACAGTTACACTATTTTTAAATGAACAGTCCTATGCAAGTTTGCGATTAATTGCATTGTAAAATAGATTTTGAAAGATAATTACTCCATATTACTCCCTAACTATAATAATTGTATTGTATCCGGTTAACTCTAATTTTAAATTTATGAGAAAATTAAGATGATAATTTGATTTTTGGGTCAATATTTTATTCAAATAAATAAATTTTATTTTTTTTAAATAAAAAGTAAAAGAAACTTTAAATTAAAACAATAATAACGAAAATTGAAATTAAAGACAAAAATCCTTAAAAGTTTGCTTTTATAACAATTTTCATTTTTGGACTAATTAAATTATTACATAAAATAAAATAATTTTCTTTTTCTATTTTTTATTATTTCATTGGATGTGGTCAAATAAAAAAAAAAAAAGTATCCTGGGTAACTCAATTTTAAATTTATGAGAAAATTTAAGATGATAATTTGATTTTTGGTCAATTTTTATTTCAAAAAATAAAATTTTATTTTTTTTATAAATAAAAGTAAAAGAAACTTTAAATTTAAGAACTAAGAATAATAACAGCAAAATTGGAAGGATATTAAATGAGCATAAAATCCTTTAAAAAGATTTTGATTTTATATAACAATTTCAATCTTTCCTCGTACTAATTAAATATCTATTAACAAAAATGAGAAATAATTTGGGATCTTTTTATGGAGATTTTTTTATTTGGTATTTTCATTTGGATGGGACTCTGAAATAAAAATGAATCACAAAGAGAATTATTTATATATATTAATATATATACACACATATATAAGTAAAAAAACATGAATATTGGAGCTTTTGCATTATAAACTTGCAACTCTTTTTCTTTATTTTTTTTATTTGAAATAAAATTTAGTTTCAGTTGACCTCTGTGTCTCAGGAATACAAATACACACATATATAAGTAAAAAACATGACATATTGAGCTTTTATGCATATAAACTTGCAACTCTTTTTCTTTATTTTTTTATTTGAATAAAATTTAGTTTCAGTTGACTCTAGAATACAAATTTTGGTAAATAATTGGTAGACTATGCTCCAAAATTTGGCCGTCCCTCTATAGTTATATAGATACAAAAAAAAGTGGCTAAGGTACTTGGAAACCTCTGACGGAAGAGGGGCTGCCATGGCAATCCTTGCTCTCCCTCTAGTTGTCTCCTTTCTAAAACCCAAAACCGGTAGTTTCTGCTTCCTCCCTCTTCCCGGCAGGTCAAGCCCGAGCTGCTTAGGCTTGAATCGCCGCCAGTTCATCAGAACCACTGTCTCTGCAATCAGCACCTCTCCAGTTCAACAACATTCGTCAGCTGGCCCTAACAATGAGCCTCAAAAAGCTTCCGTCCCCACGTTTCAACAAGCCATTCAGAGACTTCAGGTCAAATTCCTAGTATTGCTTCAGTTAATTAGGAAACCACTACTCCCCATTTCCTTTTTTTTTTTTTTTCATTGCATAAATTTTGTAGGAATATTGGGCTTCGGTTGGTTGTGCGGTAATGCAGTGCAGCAACACAGAGGTAAACGTTCAAGGACTGCTTCCACTAGATAATGTCTATTTCTTCCTTTCTTACCTATTGGATGCAAATTACTTGTGCGCTGTTTGAGTCTCTGGCTATGTCGAGCAGGTTGGAGCTGGCACTATGAATCCTCTGACCTTCTTAAGGGTTCTCGGTCCAGAACCATGGAATGTTGCGTAAGTATACTTGAGATGCAAGCTTATTTGAAGTTTCCTGCATCCTTTTTTTTCCCCTTTTTTCATCAGTAAATGACATAAAGTTGCTTGGTACAGTAACTTAAAGCGAGTAAATACTTGCCAAGGGGTGTTGGTTTACTGCACACAAATAACTCCGTTTAGTTTTGGTGCCTGGCTCATCTGTTGCTCTGTCAAAAATTATTGTTGAATTATGTAATTGATTTGTCTACAATTCTCTGAATTTGAATTAATTCTATTTGTTTTCTGGTCTACTGTATTGATTGGTGAAGATAGTTTTGTGAAGCTCGCTTTGTAACTGCTTATTTGAGAGTTTCTGATGTCAGGTATGTGGAGCCTAGTATCCGCCCAGATGATAGTCGTTATGGGGAAAACCCAAACAGGCTTCAACGCCACACACAATTTCAGGTTAAAGCGAGGTTAAATTGGAGTTGATTAATGGGAGTTTCTTTTGGAATTGAATTTTATATATCTTTACTCTGTGTTACTCTATGTTGTATCGCATAGATCATAGGTTATGTTTACTTGGATGAACTAGGAGTTGCAACATGTCATAACAAATAGCAGGGTTCTGTGGATCACGTACAATGCTGTTCATTGTGGAATTTCATCTTCATTCTTCTGTTAGCCTTCTTTTCCCTGTTTTCTTTTGATAGAGGCTTCATCATTTGTTTATGACAGGTATTGATGTTAGTGAACATGATATACGATTTGTGGAGGACAATTGGGAGAGCCCAGTAATATCATCTTTCAAATAGACAATTGCATATTTTATTATTTTTATTTAATCTTGTTTATTGCCATTTGGTGACATGGAAATTGACTTTTTTTCACATTGAATGCTTTTAGGTTCTTGGTGCTTGGGGTTTAGGCTGGGAAATCTGGATGGACGGGATGGAGATCACTCAGTTCACCTACTTTCAGCAGGTTCTCACTGCATTTGCAGTTCATTAAAGATTTTGGTTTTTTCCTTTTTTTGAGTTATGTTTCTGTTTTGGGATTTAATACTCTATAGGTAACTTGGTGTGATATTTTTCCCAGTGAGTTTGAATCTAGGTTCGGGATGATTAGTTTTCTGGGTTGATGTAGAACTTAATCTTTTCCATGATTTATGGAGTTTTTGTGCTGCTTCCCTTTTATATTTTGGTGTTCTCTCTCTCTCTCTCTCTCTCTCTCATTAGGCTGGAAGTCTTCAATTGTCACCAATATCTGTTGAAATCACTTATGGCCTTGAGCGCATACTAATGTTGCTTCAGGTCAACTTTCTGTCCTTTATGTCCTCCTTCTTTCTTTATTTTTGTAGATTTGTAACCTTAGCTGAACTTCACCATTAATTGGCAGGGAGTTGATCATTTTAAGAAAATTCAGTATGCTGATGGAATTACATACGGAGAGTTGTTCCTAGAAAATGAGTAAATGAACTTTTTTTTTTCTCATAAACCTCATTTTCACTTGGATTGCATGTTGTACATATTATTCTTTTCAGAATGTGCTGCTGCCAGGGGTGACACCAGAAAAAATTGTTTGGGGGTGCGATTTTTTTTTTTTTTTTGAAACTTTGGGGGCGCAGAATATAATTTTATATATTTTTAGGGATCTAAATGTAATTTTTCGTAAGCAACCTTTTTTTTATATAAAAAAAAATTTTCTTGGGTGTGCTGTGCCCCCTCAAGGCTCCACTAGTTCCGCCCCTGGCTGCTGCTTTAATGCGTTTTCCCGTATCTAGGTACATAAAAAGCGCAAACCATGAATATATTACAGTTCTGTTTCAGGAAGGAAATGAGTGCATATTATTTAGAACACGCTAGTGTTCATCATCTTCAAAAGCACTTCGACTTTTTTGAGGAAGAAGCACGTTCCTTGCTTGCTTCAGGCCTTGCCATCCCTGCGTATGTTTGAGAACCTTTAGTTTGTTTTCGTTCTGTATTATTCAGATTATATTCTGTGTTTTCTTAAAGTTGATGTTGCTCAACATGCTAGGTATGATCAGCTTCTGAAGACATCTCATGCTTTCAACATCTTAGATGCTAGAGGTTTTGTTGGGGTAACTGAGCGTGCTCGTTATTTTGGTCGAATGCGTAGGTGAGCTTACCTTTCCAAATTATTCCACTGTGCCAGTTAGAAACTTCCCTTTATTAGAAAGAGCAGTAATCTTTTTATATGAAAAATTAAAACGAAGATGAGAAAATTTTATTTGTACTCTAAATGCCTAAAATCTAATGCTGGTCATTTAGATTGTCATATTCTGGCATTTTGATATTAACATTTTAAACTGACATATAATTTTTCAAAAAACGTAAAAATAAATATAAAAAATAAAATTGACTCTGCAACAATTGTAGAAAATATTTTGTTTGGCACAAAACTGTTTATAAACCAGTACCATCTTGGTGCTTGCTTGTTTCTCTTTGATTGTCATCAGTTTAGCTCGACAATGTGCCCAACTCTGGTTAAAGACAAGAGAGTCTCTTGGACATCCACTGGGTACTGTTTCTGGAACCAATCATCTTGTATGTCCTAAAGACATTTTGGAGGCAGCAGTCAAAAAGGTTTGTTCACCATCCACCCTAGTGACACACAGACCTGTACCAGCGAAAACGGATCTGCATTTCTTTCCCTTATCCCTACGGGTTAATATTTTCTAGCATAGTATTATTATGAATTCCTTGCAGATAAAACTATCGTGCTTCTATTTCCTCGTGAATATATGGTTTTTCAAAACTTTAAATTTTATGAAAATTCTTAATTACTTATTTATATAACAGGTGCATGACAACCCAAGATCATTTGTTCTTGAAATTGGAACGGAAGAAATGCCTCCCCATGATGTAGATCATGCGAGTCAGCAAGTATGATATGGTTCCATTGGAAGCACGTGACATGTTACTTTCTCCAATCTATGCTTTATGGCTTTTTCTCGTCATTCTTGATTAAATGCATTTGCTATTTTTTGTTCTAAACTATTTCCTTGGTTTGTACTCAAATCTTTATTTTTTGCTTGATACTTTATTCAATATGTAGCATGGCCTGCTGTACTAATCAATGGTTATAAACTTCTAATCTAATGGTCGTTTGCTAACTCTGCTTGCTGCTTATTACAGCTTAAAGATTTGGTGTTACAATTACTAGAAAAACAAAGATTGAGCCATGGTAAAGTGCAAGCTTTTGGCACTCCTCGCCGATTAGTGGTATAACTATTGTTGCTACCTCTCTTTGTGTCCTGTTGACAATTGCTAGATCTTTTATGCGGATGGTGTTCCTGGCTATGATAATTGGGTATTCTTGTATGCTATTATGGTATTAAGTTAGTGTCCAACTTGGAGCTATGCACTTAGTATCAAGTAGTTTGCTGTATCACTAAATATTCATAGTAATGCGATTCACCAGCCATATGATATATAACACAATTATTCCTTGCTATGTATTCTTATGGAAAAGAGAGTTTAGTTTTGATTTTAACCTACTTAGCTAATCATGTAGAATGATGCTTCATATGTTCTCATAGACTTTGCCACATGGGAACCTTATTCCTTACCATTACCTATGCAAACTTTTCTGTGAAGAATTGTTTTTCAGTTAGTTACTTGTGGGTTATATAAAGCTGTTTCGCTATGGTAGCACCTGTTGAAAAATTGAGAATTTGTGTACAAAATTCTTTTACTTTATCTGTCCTTCTCATTTGGTGGAAATCTGAATGTTTATAACATTAGCTGGTCTTGCATTTCCAGGTTTGTGTTGAGAATCTTTGCACTAAGCAAGCAGGGAATGAAGTTGAAGTTCGAGGGCCTCCTGTCCTGAAGGCTTTTGATGAACAAGGAAATCCTACTAAGGTTTTTCCTATTTGCTATATTTTACCATGTAGATTTGAAGCTAATCTGTATTCGTGTTGTGTGCTTTTCTTGTCTGTTAATAAATTTGTTACCTATAGAAAACACAAGAGGAAATAAGCTTTTGGAATGTAGCATTCTCATTATAATTATAATGCTTCTTTTTTTGAATTTTCTTTTCCTTTTCCTTCAATGAAATAGGTTGTATATTTTTTATTCATTGTGACTAGCCGAATAACATTTAGCTTGTTATTTCATGTCAGGCTGCTGAGGGCTTTTGCCGTAGGTACAATGTACCATTGGACTCGATATTTAGAAAGGTCGATGGTGAGTCTGCCTAAGTACATGCATAAATATTAGTTCGAATCCAAAAATTTCTCCATATTTGCTTTTGACAGGTTTGCATTGTGCTGTGCAGTTTCACTGTTTGGATTTTGTGGGCTTAGTTTGTACTTTGTGCCATGTTATATTTGACAACTCTGTACCATGTTATTGGACGCTGTTCAGTCATCCTACTCTTTCCCAATAAGCTGTGTTTTCTCTGTTCTAATTTTGTTTGATTAACTTGAAAATGTTTCTTATATTTTATCCTCTCATAGTGTAGTCAATCACATCACTCACCTACCATTCATTAGTTCATTGTTGTGCTCTTCTTAATGATGTCCATGTTTGTTGATTTTTGCATCCATAGCTTGAATTTTTATTTTTTTTTCCATATATCAGATGTCAGTGTGTTTAGAAAGGAATACAGAGCTGTTTCAAAGGGAACAAAAGACTTCAGGAAATTTCCTAGTGGAATTTGTTCTTTCTTTCTTTTCCTTTTTCTTTTTTTTCCATATATCCAGGATGTCAGTGTGTTTAGAAAAGGAATACAGAGCTGTTTCAAAAGGGAACAAAAGAACTTCAGGAAATTTCCCTAGTGGAATTTGTTTCTTTCCTTTCTTTTTCCTTTTTTCTTTTTTTTTTTTTTTTTTTTTTTTTGGGGGGGGGGGGGGGGGGGGGGGGGGGGGGGGGGGGGGAGGGGGTTGGGGGTGGGGGGATTATTTTCGAAAGAGAAGGAATTTTGGTTTAATTGGACAGAAAATTTAAGTGTCCATAGGGGGTTGGGGGTGGGGGGATTATTTCGAAAGAAAGGAATTGGTTTAATGGGACAGAAAATTTAGTGTCCATTCTAGACAAAAGTCACTCAAATGGTCCAATTTCTTTTCTTTGCAGGGAAAACAGAATATGTTTATGTCCGTGTGACAGAGGCTGCTCGACTTGCTTTAGAGGTTCTAAATATGATCTCTTTTTTGAGTTGTCTGAGTGGGTCTTAGCATGTGTTGGATTTTGCGTATAGTACTCTCATATAGAGAATGAGATGGTTGGTTTTTGAAAACTTTTATCCCTTTTGTTTGGCATGGGTCTATTGCTGTTTATATTTTCTGAACCTTTTTGTTATGAACAATTCAGATTCCTTAAAAGTACAGATAAGAGTTAAGGGGAGGTTCTGTGGGAGAGGATGGAGTTGAATATTTTTATGGCATTACAATTCTTTCTGAAGATTTTTGAAACTAGATACAAGCTAATTCGGAAGAAGAGAGAAATTAAAAATACATATAAGAGTCAGGCTAATCCACATGTTACTCTCATTTGGTTTACAATTTCTCCCTTTCTTTGCACTAATGTTATTTCTTATGTTGTGTTAGATTTTATCTGAAGATTTGCCAGTTACCATCAGTAAAATATCATTCCCAAAGTCCATGCGCTGGAACTCTCAGGTATGCATGGTTGATTTCTATTCAGAGGTCTTCAATTCTTTATGAAATTTTTTTGGGAAGAATATAGCTGTGAAAATACACCTTGCAGTTTGCAATGTATTTACTTATTTTTCCAATATGTTGAACTTTTATTGCCATATAGGTTATGTTCAGCAGGCCAATCCGTTGGATTATGGCCTTACATGGAGATGTAGTTGTTCCATTTTTGTTTGCTGGAGTTTTAAGGTATTTATAATTACTGATGTTCATCTCTCTCTCTCTCTCTCTCTCTCTCTCTCTCTCCGATCTGCTTTCATAGTTGCATGTCCAATAAACTGGCTTAACTTCGGCTGGGGTAATGCTGTACAAATTATTGAGATAATGACCCGCCTGGAGTAGAATCTTTATTTTTCAAGTGGAAATTAGTGTGGTGTTAACATTTTTTTTGAACATCATATAGTAACTGGATTAGCTGGATTTGTTTTTGTCTCACCAAATGTTAAAGTTTTTTTACTGCCTATTTCTTCTGTGTCTTAAACCTTTGTCGTGTAGAATGAGCAGCTAATTGGCAGTTTATAAGTTGAGAAGCCAGGACTGCCGAAAGCCAAATCCCAATCTAAATCCAAAACTAGGAACAATCTTATTTGTAATTGGTAGGAAAGGACTAAGCTACATTAACATTTTCAAAGCTTATAATAGCACATTATGAATCTCATTATCCATAAATACCAAGCTGTTTTCTTAGAGTAAGGTATCTTGTTTTCAATTGGTGTTTTCAACTGCTTGCCTATTTGGGCTATGAACATGACATCACTTTATGACATCCACAAATGTGATAATCAATACATGAGAAATGACAGAAGTACTAACTTCCCTGTATTGGCTCATGAATGGGACACCTTTGTAGTTGTAATAATTGTGATATTCTGCATAAACAAGTCACCTGGAACAAATTCTTAAAGCACCTTTCCTGGAAGGGTCAAAGCAATCAATACTCAATACTTCTGCTTGAGAAGAGTGATCCATAAACTTTATGCATCTAATTATCTTTATCTGCTTCAACTCTTTTTATGTAAAAGGTGCATCCTTTAATTAAAAATTTGCTGTTGCTAATGTAGTGGAAACATATCTTATGGCCTTCGCAATACCCCTTCAGCTACTATTCAGGTTTGTATGAGAAGTACCTCCATAATAAAAAGTTCATCTCTCATTAGTTTGACTTGCAATATATATATATATATATATATATATATATATATAATATAATATAATATTATATAGTAAACATTTATTAAATTATGTTAAAAAAGTTTAACATTGTTTGCTTTCCTAGAAGCAATGGGTGTCCTTGAGAAATATATATTAATATATATATATATAGTAATCATTTATTATTATGTTAAAAAGTTTACATTGTTGCTTCCTAGAAGCAATGGGGTGTCCTTGAGAGGTATTTTGGAGGAGGTTTTCCAATGTTCCGTTGGTATATCATTTCCCACGGAAGAGATGAATGAATATTTTTTAGACCTCTGTCAAATTTTTTACGTTTAATTGTATATGCATTATCTTGGTTATCCACTAATATGTATAATATCTTTTACTGTAGTGTTTCATTCATGACTGCAAAATTTTCACAGGTTGAAAGTGCAGAATCTTATACGAGTATAATGCAAAATGCTGGAATTCATATTGAAATAGAGGTATCAGAATTGATGTGTTACATCTTATTTTGTTTTTCCTCCTGCTTTAATAATAGTTTTATACTAAGTACCTAACTGGAGCAAAAATTTAATTTCCTCTCAGGAACGAAAGAAAAGAATAGTGGAGCGCTCCAAAGAACTAGCAAAAAGTGTCAATGGACATGTACTTATTAAAGAAAGCTTACTTAATGAGGTAACTGTTTTCTCTTTACTTGGAATTTGTTAAGAATAAGCATGCATTTAAACTCTCTGCATAATTGCTTTAGGTTGTAAATCTTGTTGAGGCACCAGTTCCAGTACTTGGGAAGTTTAGAGAGTCCTTCTTAGAGCTCCCAGATGATCTTCTAACAATGGTATGCTGTTTGACCTCAAAGGCTTGATTGCAATTGTCATTTTTGGCTCTTTGTGGTGCTCTGTAATGTAATCTTGTTTAATAAGTGAAGATTCAATGCTAATTTGGTGTATGCATTGTTTGTATTGATAAACTGCAAACTGAGATCATTGAAGATCTAACATCATATTCCAACTGATAAGCAAGCATTTCGGAGCTTCCTTATTTGTTATTCCTATATTTTTTGTGGGATTCACAAAACAAAGTTTTGTGTTTTCGATGACTTTCCAAGCAGCAATTTTTTCTAAACTGGATTTTAACTATGACATTGTGTCAGAGGCACTATCAATATTTAGTATTAAAACTTGTGGGATTAATTGTGGAGGTCTTAGATGAATAGACCCTGATCCCAGGAAGAAGAAAAAAGTCCAGTAAAGTATCTTTGCATTTCTGAATTGATGATAAAATTAAAGCAAGCATACCATTATTAAAGCTGGCAATGTTAATTGCAAGGAGAATTGATGAGTTCAATTTTAGCCTTGTGAGCCAAATGCAACAACTTGGTCATGTCTTGCTTCCACAAGCCATGATTTCTGAGTTTGGGTTCTATTGCAGTGTGCAAACGGTAAATATGATGTAAAGATGTTTCATGCTTCGATTAAGTGTGCAACGAGTTGTAACTATGCACGGTGTTTTGCAGGTCATGCAGAAGCACCAAAAGTATTTTGCTGTAATTGATGGTAGTGGAAAGCTTCTGCCACACTTTATTGCCGTGAGATGTGCTTACCAGTTACGAATTTTCAACTTTGTTGTTCCTTACACATCATTAGGTGACATTATTTTCCCTGTAGGTGGCTAATGGAGCAATTGATGAAAGCATTGTAAGCAAAGGGAATGAAGCCGTGCTCAGGTAATTATGGGTCTCTCTAATGACTAGGTATTTCTTTTCCAAGGGTAAGGACACACCATTGTGGATTTCTAAGCACCTTAGCCTTATTTGACTGAGAATTTTCCTTATATATGCTTTAGTTAATTGTTGTATATAATTTGTATTGCAAGAGACTTGCCATTTTATCTGTGCAGAGCTCGTTACGAAGATGCAAAATTTTTCTATGAGATGGACACACGTAAAAACTTTTCAGAATTCCGGAGTCAACTAAAAGGGATTCTTTTTCATGTAAGTTATTTATGTTGCATGTAAAGGAAAGAGTTATGGATATTAAGAATCCTGGAATTTCTAAATCCTCTCTTTCAAATTGTGAAGCTCAGAATGTAAACATTATTTTGCATTTTGAAGTTTATATATTTTTTAAAGAAAATGTCAATAGGATAATTTTTTATAAGATTGTTTAAACATTTCTATCTTGTTCTGATAATATCATCATAATATTGTTTTTTTTTTTTTACCTTTTTCTTTTAACTGCTTAAAAAAATTATGGTTTGCGAAAAGCCAAAAAATCTAGCTTTTCCAAAATTGTCATTTGCTTGGACTTAAATATTTGCCAAAAGCAGCTCAAATGCAATAAACGGGCATTTTCTGACAAATGGACACTATAAAATCTCTAATAGCTTTTGTGTTTGTGTTTGATAAAACAGGACAAGCTCGGAACAATGTTTGACAAGATGATGCGCGTTGAAAACATGGTGACCAAACTGAGTTTACAGTTGGGTATCAAGGAAGATATGCTTCAGATTGTCCGCGATGCTGCATCGCTTGCTATGTCAGATCTGGCTACAGCAGTTGTCACAGAATTCACTTCCCTCTCTGGGATAATGGCACGCCATTATGCTCTTAGAGATGGCTACTCAGAGCAGGTCCTTGAATTCCCTCTTAATGTATCTGCTGCTTCTATTTATTGTTAGAAACAGTCTTCTAGCTGTGTGAGAGGAAGTTGCTTACATCTAATCCTCCCCAAAGTTTGTGGGAAACGTTAACCATTTGTCTGCTGTATTCTTCTTGAAGTTTAACCATGTGTGTTTCCTTTTTTTTTTTTTTTGTGCTTATTGTTGTTGCAGATTGCAGAGTCCTTGTTAGAAATCATGCTTCCCAGATTTTCTGGAGATGTACTTCCAAAAACTGATGTTGGAATGGTTTTGGCAGTTGCTGACAGGTGAAATTAAAGTCATGACTGACAACATTGCTTCTGTATCTTTTCTATAGCGAATTATTTAAGTATTTTTATATTAGGCCTCCATGCTATTCTGGACTGGTGTTTTTCTTGTAAATAGACATTTTTTCTGCCATTGATTGGTAAAGTCATTAGCAAACAGCTGGGAGAGGTGGAAAGCTTATGCAAGTATAATTATCCTCTTATGTACAACTAAAAAACTAAATATAATTGTCAAATATTATTTCTAGCCAGTTTACTTTCACACGATATGCGCATATGAATCACACTAAAAAACTTAATATAATCCTCTTATTGCTAAATTCATTATGAATGACTCTAATAGCTTAAGAACTGAAATATGTACATTAACATCTAACCTAATGCCCAGATATGCACATAAGCATGTTGGGAGTGTGTGTGAGGACATTAGTTATCTGAAATACAGTTCTCTTGCAAACTATAACGATCTCTTTTGTGGGGTATTCATTTGAATGTTATCTTCAGATTAGACAGCCTCGTTGGCTTATTTGCTGCTGGTTGTCAGCCTAGTTCCACTAATGATCCATTTGGACTGCGAAGAATTTCTTATGGTCTAGTAAGTTAATTGATCATCAGTCATGCAGCTTTTAGGATCAACAAGTGCTTTTTTTTTTTTTTTTTTTTTTTTTTTTTGATCCATTTGGGACTAGCGAAGAATTTCTTATGGTCTAGTAAGTTAATTGATCATCAGTCCAATGCAGCTTTTTAGGATCAACAAGTGGCCTTTTTTTTTTTTTTTTTTTTTTTTTTTTCTAATGCTGCGTTCTTTGTTTAGGTCCAAATATTGGTGAAAAGGATAAAAAATTTAGATTTGTTCAAAAGCTTTAAGAGTTTGCAGCTGATTGTCCAACCTTTTTGAAAGTGGATGGCCATGTGATAGATGATTTTTTTTTTTTTTTTTTTTTTTTTTTTCTAATGCTGCGTTCTTTGTTTAGGTCCAAATATTGGTGGAAAAGGATAAAAATTTAGATTTGGTTCAAGCTTTAAGAGTTGCAGCTGATGTCCAACCTTTTGAAGTGGATGGCCATGTGATAGATGATGTAAGAAAAAATTGCTCGTGAATTACTATGAAAACTTTGTTTCTATTTTGTTTTCACTGCTGCCAAGTCTATTGTCTTGGCCATGATGCTTTGCCTCTCTTGTTCAAGTTGTAACTTTCATATAAGGGGGGAAAAAAAAAGAATGGAACTCACATGCAACCAACTGATAAAAAAGAAGAAAAAGAAGATTAAAAAATTCGATTCTTGCAATGGATTAATAAAGTTTTGTTGGAAGTTTTCTTCAAGAGAGAAGAGGCACACAAGAAGTGGTTCTTAAAATATTCCAGTCTTCAGGTCATGAAAAACAAGAAAGCTGAAGCTCTTTTTCTCAGCATCCTCTGCCCTTAACTGCAAATGCCCTAGCATTCTTCTCTGACTAGTGACTGCAACTTCTAAGAACACAAGATTGTAGCATTCTTCACAACGTTCGTTCCTCCAGACTTCCATAAAACCGCACTGTTAATGAAAGAAACATGCAATATGTATAGCGGTGGCAGTTGATATTGGATTACCTTACTTGCACCTTTGACTGTTTGCTATATATATGCCAATTGAATGTGATGATTGTAATCTTCTTTCAGGTATATGCATTTGTTACTCGAAGATTAGAGCAGTATCTGGTAAGTGTGCTTTTGACATCAAAGAGTGCTTAATCAGTTTATAAAAGATGCTGTTTTCTGCTTGATTTTATTATAGAACTATAGAAAAAAATTATTAAAGTTTACATTACTGTTGGGTTATAAAATTGTGAAAAGAATGGTAAGAAACCCAAAAAGAAAAATTAAAGTTTACATTATCAAAATTGTGTGAAGCGCATCCCCCCAACAAGATAGGTTAAAGGGGAAGTAAAATATGCAAATATATAAAAGAAAAAAGAGTAAATCTAAAATAAAATATTGGTGTTGAATCAAAGGTATTAGAGTTGTAAGATATTAAGAACACGGTATTAGGGTGAACCTTCTATTTCTTCCAAAAAAAGATGCCAAAAAGATTTTAAGTAAAAGCGAATTATTAGATAGATCTCTAAGATTGCTGGTTTTCTGATTTTTCACACCTGACTGGTAGTTATCTGCATTGGTCTTTTCCCTGTCAGACCATCTTACCTCTTTTTATCTCATAGTTTCTTGTCATGTAACTCATGCAACTTAAAAGACTATTTACCTACTGTTACATAATGATATTGGTCAAGATTTTAACTTCCTCTTATAAAGAAGTGACTGACATTCTAGTATATTTTATTCATATTGACTGTTTACAGTTTGACAAGGGAATAAGTCCAGAAATTGTTCGTTCTGTACTTGCTGAGCGTGCAACCTTGCCTTGTCTGGCAGCAAAGACGGCATATAATGTAAATGGCTTGCTTCTTTTACTCTTCCCTCTAAAATGTTTTTGAGTCAATGTTGGTTAGAGTGCTGAAATTTGTGCTATTGAACATTTGGAGTGAATATCTTTTTCAGCATTAAATGGCTGTGGAAATATAGGAACAAAAAAAATATTCTGTCGTTCTTCTGATGTTCTTGAATGGTTTTTATGATGATTTAAAATTGGTTCCAGATGGAAACGTTGTCAAGAGGCAACCTTTTCCCTAAGGTTGTTGAAGCTTATTCTCGTCCAACAAGAATTGTTCGTGGAAAGGATGTGGTCTCTAATATGGAGGTAAATTCCTGAAAGTAGAAATGTCAGTTTTTAATACAACCCCGAATCATCTGGCTTGTGAGGCTTTTTAAAGTCTAGGATAACTTGGTTTGGTTGTGTAAAAAAAAATTTAGGAGCAGGAATTTGTTAATAAATTTTCAGTGCATAACAAATAAAGTAATGATTGAGAATAGAGATGATACAGTTTTATTAAATAAACAATGACCTCTTCATTTAAAAGGGAAGATATTTTTGAAAACTGCAAGAGTGAGGTAAATCTCACTTATTCATTATGTAACTTGTTCATTGTTTAATCAGGTGGACGAGGCTGCATTGGAGACAGCTGAAGAGAGAGCTTTATGGAGCATTTTCTTGTCCATACAAAGCAAAATTCATCCTGGTACAAAAATTTTCTCGGTTATATTATTATTCTACTTTAACTGGAAATTGACAAACCTTTGTTACAGGCATTGAGGTGGCTGAGTTTATGGAACTATCTTCGGAACTAATACGCCCACTCGAGGATTTCTTCAACAATGTCTTTGTCATGGTGGTATGTTTTTACAGAACTCACTTATTATGCCACTAATGTCCTATATCCACTACCAGAAATTACAACTTGGAACATAATGGTGTTCCTTGAATATCTGACACGATTTTAACTGCACAATGCGATGGCGAATCTGCATTTTTTACACTTAATTCTCTTTTTATTGTATGATTGATGAGCTATTACTTAACATCTGCGTTGCCTGCAAACAGGAAGATGAAAGAATCAGGAATAACCGGCTGGCTTTGCTGAAAAAAATTGCAGATCTGCCAAGAGGCATAGCAGATTTCTCAATTTTGCCAGGATTTTAGATTTTGTCAACCATCCATATAGTCATTTATTAATAAAGCAAATTATTAAGAGAAAAAGGTAGGTTAAGGGGGAGTAGAAGATGAAGCATAAAACTCCATGGTGTTCTGAGGCTTGTAAAATTTGTCACATTTATCTTCGATAGAATTAATTTATCTAATAGTTTCCTCTCCTTAGAATGTTTGTAATGTGTAGAAGAATAAATTACAATTTTGTCACTTTAAAAGAGTCGCAACTGGTGGATCCTGACCCATGTCTTGAACATTTTATCTTTATTTATTCTCTCATATTGATCTTTAACAAGTTGGGTAAAGGTCAATTTAGTGAAGAGGAACAGTTGCACAGGACCTGTGGTTTTGCTTTGGAAGCTGGAGCAAGTAGCTGGTGAGTTCCCGTGCCCTTGAACTGGTAACTCATCCCTTAGCGTATAAGCAACAGCAAAAAGAAAGATGTCCGTCTCAAACATAGCATGTCAGAAGATGGTAGTTGTCACTTGTGAGGCCATCTCCTGTATTTTTCTTCTTCTGGTTCCCACTATCATCTTCTGGCATGTGGGGCTGAGAAGAGAACCAACTTTGTTGTGACCTGCACCTGCAATGGACATGCTACTATCTTCCACTGCAATATCTAAAGTGTCTAAATTCTCTTTTTTTGAGGAAATTCAGGAAAGCAGATGGAGAAGCGCTTCTGTAATAAGTGTCTGTTATGTGGAGGAATTTGGTAAAATCCTTTGCGTCAGCCGAACCAAGGGAAGGAATGGGTGAATGGCCTTCGTCTTCCCTTTTTCTGCCAATCCTCCTAACCTATTGCCTATGACTCTATGGTAATAATGGGATTTTGAAGACTATTTCATTATATATTTTGGAAGCTGTTTTGGACATTTTGAATGTTTTTTTTTTTTTTTCTTTTTCCTTTTTTATGCATTATCCTTCTGTGCTTATTGGGCGCGATGAACTTTTGTCAAAAACTACCAAACATAAAACCATTTTTCGGTTTATTTAGTTTAAGTGGTGTTCAAACCTGGACTTTAGGATTTACGATTAATCCAATACCAGTATAAATATTTTTTCAGTATTGTATGACTTTTATTTTAAAAATATCATATTGAATTTTTATGATATTTAGTAAAACTTCTTCATGATTTAACTTTTTTTTTCTAACTTAATCAAATAAACATGTCAACAAAAAATAATAATATATTTCAGTGATGTAAAAAAATCCTTTTGTGTATTGTTTGGTGGATGGTAAGTGATTAGGAAAATATAGTTCTCCGGAAACTTACAATTTCATTTTTGGTTTGATTTATATTATTAATTCAACTTTTGGTACTTCCATAAATATTTGGTTTCTGTTTTAGATCATTTCGATAGATTCAGTTTAATTTTTGGGCAAAATTTATTTGGGTCATCTCATAAATCAAAATTGAATCGATTTACTGAAGATTCAAACCAAAAACTGAATTATATGTATGTTAGATTTTTTTTGGTTCTAACCGGCGCACCCTTGCCACGTCCCCATCCCCAAGATGGCATATCCGTAAATTGCGCAAAAAATGAGCACCAAAGTGAACACTGTCTCGAATATCGACCAAAAAATATCAATATTATATAGTCTCACACCAAACCACACGAGCTCCATAGAGAGCATCAAGAAGCAACTGCAACAACAAGTCGAAGTAAAATAAATCCCGAGCATATCAAATTAGGTTTCACTCTCTTCCATTGCGGCTAGGGTTTTTTCCTCTCTCTTAACTTTTTCTCTTTCTTTCTGTCTCTGTCTAATCGATTTCGCTGTTATTAACAGATCTGTATATTTAGATGATGGAGCTTTTGCTAAGTTAAGGTTTCCTGGTCGCTTAGAATCGTTGAGAATTTGAGGGTATTATTGTTGGCTGGTGGTTTCATTCGAAATGGCGACCATGAACCCTTTTGATTTGTTGGGTGATGATGATGCGGAAGATCCGTTGCAGCTGGTCGCAGTTCAGCAGCACAAGGTCGCTGCCATCTCCGCCGCTGCGCCTAAGAAAGTTCAGTCTCAACCTCAAACCAAGCAGGTGGCTCAGTCTCAGCCTCAAGCTAAGCTGCCGGCCAAGCTCCCCTCCAAGCCTCTACCTCCGGCTGAGGCTGGTAAGCTTTCTTGACTTGTTTCAGTCTCTTACTTGCTGATGTTTGCTTATGGGGAATAATTTTTCCGAGTTTCACTTCTTTATGGTGTTTTTTTCGAGTGACATGACATGTGTTTGTATAAGACCGTGTCGTTTTGTAGGGTGTCGTCAGATTTACTTCACTGTCTTATTGCAAGTGATTGCATAGACTTGCACGCGTAAATTCATGGGAAAGTATTTGCTTTTATGCAGAGATCGTACCTTTTGGTTGGTTGTGTTGCTATGCCCCCAAATTTCAAAAATTTTGCATCTTCTCTTATACAATGAAACTGAACTTTGCTTCTCTGTCTAGCTAAGTTATTCTATTGTAAGGCGGCCACTTCAAATTATTTGGTAGTATCAAGTATTGTTCAATCTTCTGAGAAATGTCAGATTGATGTTATTATAAGAACGCCTGTTCTTAGGTGAACTATAAGTTTTCCTGGTATATACTACATCAATCTTTTTGTTAATTTCACCATGATATTTGGTAGATCATGTAGAAGTGGAACTTGAGCAATAAAAACTATAATTCTATGGCCTCATACTCCATACTAATGAAAACAATCACATCAGGTAAAACACAATGTTATAATTCATGCTTAACTTTGTATTTATCCTTCTTAATTTCATTCATTTTTATGGCCTTCTACTGGTTCATTCTCTGCGCTGATTTCAATTTATTTTCACTTCCATAGTAAGGGAATCAAAGAATGAATCTGGTCGTGGGGGAGGTCGCGGTGGTGGGCGTGGTTATGGGCGAGGGCGTGGTGGATACAGGAGGGACTCTTCCAACAATGAGAATTCATTCAGCAATGCTGCTGTGCCTGCTGATCAAGGAGCCCCTGAAGATGGAGATACTGCGAAGTCCTTTGAAAGGCATGGATATAGTGGGCCTCGAGTTGGTTTCCGTGGTGGACGCCATGGTGGTTTCACTAATGGAGAAGTTGGTGATGGAGAACGTCCTCGTCGGCCATTTGAGCGCCGTAGTGGAACTGGACGCGGGTGGATATTCATATTAATATTTTTACTTTCAATCTGTGCCTGTGTTTTTTCATTTAATTCGGACTTATTTCTAACTGCAGAAATGAGATCAAACGAGAGGGCTCTGGTCGTGGGAACTGGGGAACTCAGAATGATGAAATTACTCAGTGAGTGCCCTGTTATTAACCCGAAGCTTTTCGTAAATAAATTAAAGCATTTTAATATTTGCTAACTTTTTTGGGGGGGAGTTGTTAATTTTTTATTTTTGCTTGTTAGGGCGTCTGAGGAAGTTATCAATGAGGGTGAGAAAAATTTGGGTGATGAGAAGCCTGTGGGAGAGGATGAAGCAGGAGATGGAAATAAGGAGAGCTCTGCTAATGATCCTGAAGAGAAGAAACCACAAGAGAAGGTGAATACTTTTATGTTATATTAAAGAGATGTTTTTGTTTTTGTTTGTATTACCTTTTTATTTTTGGCTTTGTTCTAGGGATACTACCTACAGAATTGATTTTTTTAACATTTCCTATGTCTCATTTATTCAAATTGGTTGTTACTGAGGATGAAATCTTTACCATTTAGGATATATTAGGTGCTTTCATTCAAACTCTGAACAATCATGGAAATTTGGATTATTGTTATCTTCATGGCTTCTCTAGGGTGGAAATTCAACTGGCTTCTCTAAGACCTTCTACTGCCTAAACTTCTCTGAATTGGGCTGTCTGAGGTTTCTTATTCAGATTAGCCTGTTGAATTTACTGATCGACTATCTTTACAAGTATTGGACTGTTGTTGTGGAGCTGTGCTGCTGTCTAGAAGTCTTCTAGGATGTTTTAGCAGTTCTTGGAAATTTGTAGCCAGATTAATTAGCATGCTTTATGTTTATGAAAGAATGTATTCTATATGAGCTCCAATTCTCTGAAGATGTGATTGCCTGATTGTTAAGAGTGAAAGAGCAATCCAATTGTGGGACTCAGAATATTGAGGATCCAACTCCTTATTTGATCTCGTGTCAATGGGTGTCAGTAATTTGTTAAGGTTCAAAGTTTATGATTTTTGGTATTCTCTTTTCTCGCTATTTAGGAAATGACTCTGGAAGAGTACGAGAAGAAGTTGGAAGAGAAAAGGAGGGCCCTGCAGGCACTCAAAAAAGCTGAGGAAAGAAAGGTGGATGCTAAAGAGTTCGAATCAATGCTGCAGCTTTCAAGCAAGAAGGGCACAGATGATGTCTTTATTAAATTGGTGAAGCCTATAATGTGCCCTTTAAAGTTAGCAACCCATTGATTTTGTGAAGTCATCATTGACTAATTTTATTTTATTTTCTCAATTTTTAAGGGTTCTGATAAGGATAAGCGGAAAGAGGCATTTGACAAGGATGAGAAAGCTAAAAAGGTACGACCCTCTCTCTTTTCTTGTTCCTTGCCTATTTCTGACATTTTATTGCATGCCATTTTAAGTTCTGGGCTCTACCTGTATGGGCAACTGTCTGCTCTTTTGTCTTTTGGTAATTGTTTTAGGATTTTCTCCTCTCATATGTCAAGATCAAGGAATTGTTATCACTTATCACCACTTTCTCCAATGTAATTTCTTCCAGTGATCTTTCCACCTTTCAAGGATGTAAGATGTTTTCTTATATGTTATTTCATGTTTATCTCGCCGTGCTGTGATTCTCTTCAGCAATGTTCTAATGGTTTGAAACGGGAGAGTTAGTCATTGAGCTCGAGCTCATTTTGATCCACTGTACTACTGTGTCGACAAGGAATATGAACAATTATTCCCAAATTTTCATGGAGTCTTCTTGTTTGCTCTGGATGTTTTAGATGAACACCCCTCTCTCTCTCTCTCTCTCTCTCTCTCTCTTCCCCCAACTTTTTTCTCTTCTTTCGTCCCTCTCTCTCTCTCTCTCTCTCTCTCTCTCTCTCTCTGTCTCTGCGCGCACGCGTGTTATTTAAGGTAAAAAAAGCTCATCTCCTCTGTCTTTTTAACTATAGGGTTCTGTTAGTCTTAGCTGTAAGAAATGAATTTGCTGTGCTCATTGGTCTATATCCTATTTGTTTTTTCTCATTCTCATTTAAAGTAGAGATAAATATAAGTTTTTAATGTTCTCAATGTATAATTGAGATCGATGTGCTGATCAGAACATTTGAACTGTTCTTATGGCCGCA
Source organism: Jatropha curcas (assembly GCF_014843425.1). Next base: position 114,394 of record NW_023591370.1, on the reverse strand, counting down.
GTCTGTCACCATTAATGAGTTCTTGAAGCCTGCTGAAGGGGAAAGGTACTTCAATCCAGGTGGACGGGGCCGAGGCCGTGGCCGTGGTTCGAGAGGGTTTGGCAACACAGATGCAATGAGCAATGTGGTAGCCCCCTCCAGCACAGATGCAATGAGCAATGTGGTAGCCCCTTCCATAGAAGATCGCGGGGAGTTCCCAACCTTGGGTGGCAAGTGAGATTTCCCAGAACTGCACTTAAGCTCATGTTGGTCACCATTTTTGGGTTCTTTTTCCGTAAATCTTGGCAGGAAATTGACTAAAATAATGTGGTTTCCTGTATTAAAAAAAGAAAAAAAAAACTATTTAGTTTTATGCTTTAAATGTATATTTCAGACGTTTCATTTGAGTCTCCTTGAAATGTCATGATAGCATTTTGCTGTTTTGAGAATTTGGGCATATGAAATGGGCTAGCTATTATTATGACTTAGAAATTGTTGTCAAACTAGTTTTGTTTTGAATAGGTACAAGACTTTATCGAGTTATGATGCATTTCCGTTGGAAGGGAAAATTTGCTATTTAGGCGACATTGCATTGTTTATATAGATTTCAGCTTTTAGTTAGGAGGGTAAGAAGAGAAAACTACTACACAGTAGAGCTTTTAAATTTATTGTTTTAACACTAGTTGCCTTTTGTTGTTTTTCTTGATTTTTAAGATCAAATGCATCTTAATGATAAAGATTATGGAGACCTTTCGCCAAGAAATAAATAAGACATAAAAATAAAGGAAAGAAGAAGATAAGCAGCTTTGGATTTTATTTCTCCTAAAGTTCTTCAAAAATTTTGCGGCTTGGAGAAAGAGTTAAAGTTGCGGAATTGAGAGGAACAATTTTAAAACCTTGGGGACTTTAGTACACGTATAATCTTATGATCGATGGAGTGTAAGTGAAGGATGAAAGGGAGGAGGACCGAGAGGGTGTCTTGAACTGTGTACTCTCTCGTTCTAAAGTTGGAAAAAGATGATTTAAAATTTTTATGATCATTTGAACTGTGTACTCCCTCCCCAAGTGATTTAAGGAAAGTGAAAAAAGGGTGGAGCCCAGTTAATTAATTAGTATTACTGTCCAGGAACATGTGCGATGTATGCGAAAATTGCAAACTCAAAATATTTCCACTTCGGGCTTCATCTGTAGGACTCCGAAGGGACCGTGATTTGGGGTTTTATGATATACGCACTGTAATGGACTGACCGGTAGTTGGTAAGCTATCAATGAAAGGAGCTACACTTAATTCGTCCCAGGATTCCATCTCTTGTTCTCTATATGTTATTTGCAGGCTATGCAATTCAGATCTCGAAATATCATCCTGTGTCCCATTACGCAATGCAGAATAATGAATTTCTGATTTATTATTTAAAATGTACAACGACAGTGGCACCAGTGAACCAACAGGGCTGGCAGGTTGTCAAAGCTATTCATAGAAAGACAGCATAATTAATAATTAGGAAAATGATGAGCTGACCCGTCCATGTCATTTAAATGAAAAGTTCATCTATTTCATTTCCATGGCGAATGCCATTATCCACAGAATCTAAAACATACAATCAGACTACGTTCAATTTAAAAGAATGGGTGTGACACAAACAACAACATAAATTACCTATTAGCTTTTCTAATTTGTACAAACAGATTGGTAACCATTTGCCCAAATGCAAGCAAAGAACAGACCATGTCGCAGTTCTATATTCATCTGGAACAAGTTTCTAATTGCAAGAGAATGAAAACAGATTGATGATCTTACATGTCATGCATAAGCCAACAGAAGTCTTCTTTTTTCACCTAAGAGGAGCAACAGCCACTCTTCTGAGCAACAGGCTGTCCTCGTATCTGCACCGTTGGAGGTCTCGCATTGTCCATAGCTGGTTGGCTTGCCATTCTGTGACAATAATATGAAGTAAAAGCATGAGATATTTCAATAGAAATACAAATTGCACACAGTTATTAAAAATTATTTAAGACATTTCACATGAACTTCAGTGTTCTAAACTCAACCAGAAAGGGGAATTAGGGCACACTCCAAGAATGCATCGACAAGAAACAATCTCACTAATGCTTTAACAAGTAATCATGCTTAAAATTTTGATTAAATCTAATCACTTGTGAATTGATTTCCAGTTGACAACCTGACAGGCTGCATTCAGTGTTTGCCAAACTAGATTTGATAACCAACCACACAAGAATTAGACTTGGAGTTAACCAGCTAGATAATTCATGCTTCTATAAGCTTTCATTTGGCTTCCCAGAAAATTAGCACACCCACTTAATCTTCATCTTTCACAATATTAGATATTGCAGCATTCATGGTCTACAAGCTATCTGCAACATTAACTTGAGAAGCAATCTCCACTTCTAAACACAGCCTTCACTCCTATCGCTACCAAACTTGAGTGAGATTATTGTTTTTAGTTTTTGGTTATTATAACGTGAATAACCAGTACCTATCCTTGATTGCAGCGGCCATGGCCATGAAAGCTTGTTCCACATTAGTGGCATCTTTTGCACTGGTTTCCATGAAAGGAATACCGATCTCATCTGCAAATGCCTAGAAAAGAAGCACAAACAAGAAGTCATGAACTACGGGCAGATACAAGGAAGCCAATTGAAAGACAAGTTCAACCACAAATTTCAATTCATACAAATACACGCAGTATAAGTACGCAGGAGAAGGCTAGCTCTACCTTTGCTGTTTCATAGCATACAACTTTATTTGCAGTAAGGTCGCTCTTGTTTCCAACCAGAAGCTTGTTCACATTATCACTAGCATATCGGTCAATTTCATTCAGCCATCGCTTCACATTATTGAAGCTGTCTTGATCTGTCACGTCATAGACAACCTACAAGAGGTGCCACCAGGAAGGAAGGAACAGATTTGTTACAACGATAATCAAATGGGGTGAAATTCGAAAAAGCAAGGTGAAATTTAATAAAAGGAGACCACTCACTATGATACCATGTGCCCCTCGGTAGTAGCTACTAGTGATCGTCCTAAACCGTTCTTGTCCAGCAGTATCCCACTGCATGTTGAATGAAATTCAAACTGAGTGTTCAATCAATTCTTAAGACTATACTAAGGTCACAGATTGCTAGACAAGTTGAAGATTGGCCTTATAAGAACTAGGTAAAGAATAAAACAATGTAAAAAAAGGAATGTTTGCAAAGGAGAGAAGAGAGCTCATACAATTTGGAGTTTTATGGTCTTCCCATCTTGCTCCACAGTACGTATTTTCTATATATAAGGAAACAAAGAAAAGAAGAGAGAGAAAGAGAAGATATAATTAGTAATAACATCATCAATGAAAACCAATATGGAATAAAAATATCTTGTTTGCTTACAAAATCGACCCCGATCGTGCTTATGTAACTCTCTATATATGAATCATCCTGCATCAAAAACATCAAGGAATTCATCACATTAAAAGTTAGGGCTCCAACCTGTATATGCTGGTAGAGAAATTTTTCAGAAAGAAATATCAGGGTACATCATTTTGTCATGATTGTAACTTATAGATCACAATCCTTGTAATCTAAACTATTTCATAAGAGAAAGCTGAGAGTTTTAGTAAGCGAAAGGAAGGGGCATTCAGAAAAGGAGGGAAGGGAAAAGAAAAAGGAAGAGGGAATGAGGTGGTAAATTCCAATTCATTAAGTTGGTAATCAACTAGGGTAACAGATATTCCTAAAATTGAAGCAACAGACTTTGACATACAGCAAATCTCAGAAGAAGACAGGATTTGCCAACACCAGAATCTCCAATGAGAAGAAGCTTGAACAGGTAATCACTGCAAAAGAAGGTAGACAAAGATTAAAGACTAGTTTTTGAAGGGGTGGGGTGGGGCGGGGTGGGGAGGAACTAAACTGAAGCATCATGAAAAAACAGATAATAGAAAACAAATGGGCAGGTTATTAGATTCTTGAATATCGCAAATGTCAAAAAAAACCATGCATGCATAAAAAAACAGAAATGCACACACAAATTTATCTATGCATAATTTTCTCCCATAACTGCCACCTCAGGAACTTCAACCATATTGTTTGTCAAGGAAGAGTTAGAAAACTTAAAGATGAAAATCATGGCTGAAATAGATTCCATGTTGCCCAGTGGTAGCAAAACCAAACACTCATTTTTAACAAGACCATGCACAGGCATATCCTAATCGAGAACTTATTAGTCATTTCCTATGAGAATAGGACTTGTTTTAATGTTCCATAATAAATAAAATAAGAAACCAAAAAATAAAACTAAACTAAACTTATAAAGACTTATAGCAAATTATAGTGATTTATTCAGTGCAACAATTCAAATTGAAAGTGTTCTATTTCTTTAGGAGTTCATTCACACTATCAGAAGAAAGCGGCCAGTAAATTATCAAATTGAAAGTCATTCTTTTTGCGGTGGAGATTTTGTGACAATGAACAAATTCTGTTAAGTTTGCGCAACTTGCTAATGGCTCCTGTTAGTTCTTCTTTCACGTTCGCAAAAGACATAATCATTAAGTTTAACCAACTCCATATCTATACTCCTTAAACAAAATCGTTATACTCAAAAGAGTTATCAATAATTGACCATAGGAAAAATTTCAGTTCACCACCGCACAATTATTTAACAAGAGATAGCAACCATCATCAAGGCTTCCTTAAGAAAGGAAAAGCAACTCAATGAATGAATCTAAAACAAAACTACGAGTTACATACTAAATTAAGCATCGAATTCCAGTAAAACCATAGATCAGAGCTCTAAATGGGCACACATGTATTATTTTGTTCAGTTTTAGCTGAGAAAAATAGTAGAACTTTTGGATAGAAACTTACTACTCTGGAGTCATGGTTCTGATGTTGTAATAGAAGATTAGGTGCCGGAGCCCGATATTTCTCCGGCGATATTATCACCGGTGTATGCCTCAGATTATGGCCGGTCAAGGTCAACACGAGAGAGGAAAACGACGAAGATCAGTAAGTTTTAATAGTGGAACAGAGAAGCAGATTGACCGCTAATTAAACAGCGAAAGTGAGAAACTTAATTTGGGCCTAAATTTCTTTTAGGGCTAATATATAGTGGGCCGAAAAATGCAATGTAGGAGTTGAGCTTGGGCTACAATTTCATTAACTAATATCAGAAAGTACACATTCAGAAATTAAAGGAGTGACCAAAATTCCACTCCTTGAAGCCTGTCATAGAAACAGGCAGGCTTGTATAAAAGATAAACGTGTTAAAAGCTTTTACAAGAATAAATTCTTATATCAAAATAATAGTTTTACATTTTCCAGAAAAAAAAAAAATTAGCAGTACTAATAATTTTGTTTTGTATAACAAATGATTTACGAAGTTTTTTTAAAATTTTATTTTTTATATGAAAAATAATCAAAAAATTTATACTTTTTTAAACTTAAATTATTTCGTGAATAACAAAAAGTATTTCTATCAATCAGTTACAAATCGTATTTTAATATAAACTAGTAAATTATAGAATTTTTTTGAACAATAAAATATAGAAGTTGGTAACTAAAATGAAGTTTATATTTAATAATTAGCATAACGACAAAAGCCACATTCAAGTTTTCGTAGGCACTTTGTCTCTTTAGTTTTATCCAAAATCAAAATATATTACTTTTCAAAAAATTAAAAAATTGCCCCTTATATTAAATAAAGTTTGAACCTTTATTTTGTTTGATAGACAAAATTGCAAGATAAAAAGTAAAATAAAAAAAAAAAAACTAAATTTAGATAAAAGAATTATTATGCAAATTAAATAACTAATTTAATCATTTTATGTTTTTCTTGTTTTATATAGTTTTTCATAGTTACCTTAAACAAAATATAGTTTTTCATAGTTCAAGCATTTCACAATCTTTATTATGATAATATATATATTCATAGGCAAGATTTGATTCATTTTTTTATTTATATGTGAAGTGGAAGGTTTTAGGTTTAGACCTTCCGACCAGGGTAAAGCTTAATATAGGCCTAAGGGAGCACGGACCACCCAAGAAATACAAATATATATATATATATATATTGTGCAAAATTTACATTTTGATCCTCAAAAATGTATAAAAATTATATTTGTCCCACTAAAAGTTTAAAAAAATTTGTTGGGCTCCCTCAAAATAATCATTTCACCGGCGTAGCGAGTAAAGGGAAGTTTATCTCTATTGTGTAACCATAGTATTTGTTGACCGTTAGGCCTCCTATTTAAATACCATAGTATCTCTATTATGATGCAGAGCTTGAGGCTTTGATTTGGAGGCTTTCCTAGAGTATTGATAAAGGTTTTTATCCCATCCAGGTGGAAATGGATTTTCTGGATCTTGTTGCTCATGTTAATTGAGCACAATGGATTAGAGCAGATCCTTCGGTTTTGCTGCGTGTTGCTGACTTGTTGCATCTTCACTCTTCTTCTATTTATCACATATATCGTGAAGGAAATCAAGCCGCACATATTTTGGCCACTCATCAAAGGCTCCATCATACTTCTTTTTCTTTTACCTCTTTTAATTATTTGCCTCATTTGATTGAAGGTATTGTATTATTGGAGGCTATGGAGACTACATATTTAAAATATAAATAAAAGCATCATCTTCTTCCTGCCAATAAATATATATATATATCCTTCAGGTTTTGCTGCGTGTTGCTTGCACTTGTTTGCATCTGCACTTCTTTTCTTTCTTATTTATCACATATATCGTGAAGGAAATCAAGCCGCACATATTTTGGCCACTCATCAAAGGCCTCCCATTCATACTTCTTTTCTTTTACCTCTTTTATTATTTGCCTCATTTTGATGAAGGTACTTGTATTTATTGGAAGGGCATATCGGAGGGACACATATTTAAAAAATATAAATAAAAGCATCATCTCTTCCTGCCAATAAATATATATATATATATATATATATATAATGATATAGCAAGTCATTGAAAAAAAAAAAAGTTTTTATGATAAATTTCTCGGGTTTGATATTATACAACGAATTATTTTCACCAATTTATTGGACTAATCTCGATATTTAATGATGCATACACATGTGCACATGCATATGAGGAATTTTGTTTCCCTTTCATTTGACCTATAAAACTAAACTATTAGCTCACCGGGGCCATGGTTCTTTACCCTCACTTTTTTTTTTTTTTTTTTTTTTTTTTTTTTTTTTTTTTTGGCTTTTTTTTTTTTTTTTTTTTTTTCTTTTTTTTTTTTTTTTTTTTTTTTTTTTTGCTTTTTCTTTTTGTTAATCCAATTCAAATATTATATGTAAAATATGATAAAATCTTGGTTTATATTTTAATCATATATGTAGCACACCAAAAAAAAGTCATACGAAACATATATTATAAAATCTTTATCTTTTGTCTGAATCTCTTGTTTACATCAGCTGTGGAAGATATATGTACATTTCCCAGACACGTTGTTTGTCATCGCCTACCAAGTGATGCAACTGTGGTGGACATATCCTAATTAGCAACAATGTCCGAATATATATACATATAACATGGTTGACGAAATTAATGATGACAGAAATATGATTGAGGATATATAGATTCTTGCATGGTTGAAAACCATCAAACGTTTGCAGTAGTTTTTGCAGTGGTTTTGGCAACTGGGATCAGAAAATGGATTTTGTCTATGTAAGCAAAAAACTGTCCCATGTGAAAAATGTCATCTTGATTGTGTCTGATTCAATGAAAATCCAGCAAGTTGTATGTTTGTCTCTTTTCTTAAGTTCATTTGTACCTGTCATCGATATCTTTAAACTATTGCAATTTGCAAGTGATGTTCTTTTGGCTTCAGGCAGATGATGAAGTTATGGATATATCATATAATATGTCGTTTTGGGGTTTTTCTTTTTTTCCTAAGAAAATCATAATCTATACGATTATAAACCTAATACTTAATTAATTTTTAAAAAATGGTATCGTTATTGCTTTTTCATCACAATACAATAAAAATTTTTAGTTGTAATAAATAAATAAAAGCATGAATACCATTTTTCACTTGAATGTAAAAGTTTAATTAATAACGATAAAAAATAGCAGAAAATTTTGTATTTATTTGTTTGGTTAGCTTTGCTTTTTTGTTTAATTCACTTAATTTAAAATGGATATTTTGCATCTAAATAATCTAATTTCAACCTATTTGGGTATATAATTATTCATTTAATATTGTTGAATATTTAGATTGATATTAAATTCAAATTCATTTATCGATTATTGTGCAGAACTTCGTTTTTTCATTATTTTAAAAATATACAGATAGTGAAAAGTTTTTAAATTGAAATCTTTCATTCAGAAGAGTTTCACTAATTTAGATAGATCTCCATAATATTAAATGAAGGTTAGTAATATTTATTTCCATCGTTAATTTAACCTCTGGTGAATTAAAAACAATTACAATGATTATTTCAACGATAAAAATACTTAAAAAATATATACTACTACTTCAATACAATTAAATTTAATGGAGTATAAAAATAATAGTATTTTAAAATTTTATTTCCAACTAGGAGTCTATAAAAATTATAAACATTGGGAATTTTTTTATTGGTGTCGTTGAAATAAGACGTGATCCATACATCACGCACAGATGGAATATTTTTTTTTTTTTTTTTTTTTTTTTACAGATGGAATATTTTTTTTTTTTTTAGTTTTTTTTTACGAAAAATAGTGATTGGCAAGATTTTTTTTTTTTTTTTTTTTTTTTACGAAAATAGTGATTGGCAGATCATGCACTTGCCACAAAGACGTTCTAATATAAATATATAAACATTGTCATCTAGGTTTCCAGTGTATATAGTTTCAAGCCTTTCACGTTCATATATAGACTTAATAAACTTCTCATTGGGTGTTTTGCTCTTCGTTTTAACTAACCTTAACCTTCTAAATTCCTTCATGGATGTTCTTGCATGAAAGAAACAATATGGATTCCTATATATATACTGATAAAAAATATACAACTGATCGATCAAGTATTTTCTCACTATTTGCATATGCATGCTATTTTGATACTGTTGTACGTTTGCTTCTACTGACCTTTGTGGAGTTCATAAACATCCCTACACAACCCTTAAAACATTTATAGCCAGGTAAGTTTTTTTCCGCTAATAAATAGCACACGAATCTCTTTTTTTGTTTGTTTCCTTTTCGGGGCTTCATCTCTCTCTCTCTCTCTCTCTTAATTTGTGTTTTCCCTGTCATTGTATTTGATCAAGAAAGAATGTTTTCACATTGAACTTGTGACACAAAAATTTTCTAGGCTTTTCATATCATCCATTTAAAATAAATGTTAGAGAGAAAAACGTTGTCCTTGTGTATATATATTCTTAGATTTATAGTTTTTTTAATTATAATGTCTGTGTTATGAACATTCGTATATTACATTATATTTTAATTAATACAACTCATTAATTAAGTATTTATATAGATTTATAGAATAAATATTAATGATTTGTTTGATTATATATATATTCAGCATTCAATGTGGATATATTCATATGGAATGTATGTAATTTGGTGCTTGAGATTTTTTTTTTTTTTCTTAAGAATTTTGTTTGAAGATTTCGAAATGATTGAAAAATTCTTCACTGCATTTATTTTACAGGATATTTTGTTTTTAAAAATGCATCTCTGTTCTTTTGTCTCACTCTATAAACAAAGCTCTTATCCTTTTAAATATAGGAACAGAATGACTTGTAATTTTATTTTTAGTATTCTTTATAGCAAAAGTTTTTTTTTTTTTTTTTTTTTAAAAAAAAAATTTTTTTTTTTTTTTTAAAAAAAAAAACCAGATATTCTTAAACCACCGGAAATTGAAAAACTAAAAGTCATGCTTTTTTTTTTTTTTTTTTTTTAAAAAAAAAACCAGATATTCTTAAACCACCGGATTGAAACTAAGTCATGCTTGCATCAGGTCGGCTTACTGAATGTTGAACCACTCATATTCATCTAACACTGTGTTAGGTAATTTTGATGGCCTTTGATATATTTAGTGACAGATAAAGTTTTTACCTATGAATTAAATTAAGAAGTATATGGATATGTATACTATAATAAAAGAGGCTTGACCACTTGAGGCTTCAATATTTTTTGTGATGTTGGCGAAATAATGTTCCGAATTATTGATTTTTAGTTAAAATAGAAAAGAGATTAATTAATTTTGAAATATTTTTAAATTAGTAATTTGAATTATTATTTTGAAATAGAGAAAATATAACTGAATTAAGATTTGTAATTTCATTCAATTTTATAATGACTATAAAATAATCAGCACGTGCATTTTATGCTAAGATTATTAATATAAGCCATGCATAAGTTCACTAGTTATTTAAAAAAAAAAAAAAAAAAAAAAAGAGTAATAAAAAAAAAAAAAAAAAAAAGAGTAAGAGGATGAAAAATTTTATCGAATTACTCAATTATATTCTCCATTTTGTCAAATTATAGGAAAAAAGTAAAAAAGAAAAATCCAGTCGTGTATTCTTTAATTTTTTTTTTCTATTTTTTATTTGTATTAGGTTTTTCTTTTTAACTTTATTTTCATTATTTGTAGGCATCTAATACTTTTCATTCGCCACTACCCTAGCCATACTAATTCGCCACTTGTGCCGTGAAAAATGGTTTCAAAGAGCAGCCACGTGCGTGGAATGACATGGACTGAAGACCCGTTTGAAAGATCCGCTCTGGATAATAATACTTTTGGGATTATTATTACTATTATTATTAATTACTATTATTATTATTCTTGAAATAACTTTTGACCATCTAAATTTTATTTTAAGCGCTTTGATAATTATTTTATAATATTATTTTTTCCATTTTATATTGTATAAATTTAATTGTTTGTCTAATAATTAGATTGCAAAAAGTTACAAACTATATAAAATCAAAGTCATGGAATATTATTAATTTGTTTCAAAATTTTCTCAATAGACATTCTTATAGAGAATAATGACTCCTATTGTAAACAAGCTAACAATAAACAACGGAGTTCTTTTTTTCTTTTTTTTTTTTTAATAAAAAGCATAAACAAGGGAGTTTAATTACTTTATTTTTTATTGTTCAGGCCAAATGTGATTATGATTATTTTTTATTTTAATTATTTAATTTCTTTTGCATGAGATGATCCATAATTAATCAACCTATCGGAAGTGAATTAAAATTAAAAAAATAAAATATCTGTAACTCATTAATATTATCGATGATTTATTTGAATGAATACGATTTAAGTGTTTAATCATTATGAGTGAAAAAATTTTTACATCACAAATAACATTAGACATAATATTAAATTTAGCTCAAAAGACTAGGAAGATCAGTAATACAAATAAATAAATAAATAAATTGTTTTCCTGACGTATATTTGTACTAATTGAGTTTGTAAATCTACTTAATAATATCTTTATTATTCTATTGTATTTCTGTGGGAAAAAAAAAAAAAAAAAAAAGCATTTCTTGGAAAAAAAAAAAAAGGATAAGCGGGCCTCGATGGGACCCAACCCACTCTACGAGGGATCGCTATTAGCACGAACACGTTTAGAAGGGAAAAAAAAAAAAAAAGATAAGCGGCCTCGATGGGACCCAACCACTCTACGAGGCATCGCTTAGCACGAACACGTTAGAAAGATACGAGTAACATAAACGAATCCGGTCCGTCAATTTGATCTTACAATGGGCCCGGTAAAATCATTCGTCGTGGGCCTCGTAGCCGAAAACATAATGTTCCGATTCCAAGATCCCCATTTGTCACCGGAAGAAAACGACTCTGGTCCGATGGGATCAACGACTCCGAGAGAGAGGGAGAGGCAAGGCAACGACATCAGAGAGAGGGGAGAGAGAGTGAGTGGCCGATTGTGGACAATTTTGAACAATCGGTAAGCCATTATTTTCTTGAAAGACACTGCTGAATGTAGACTTTGGGCTCTGTTTGGCTGTCTTTTTTCGTAAATTTTTTCTTGGGTGAAATAGAGAACAGTCAATATAATTCAGTTTTTTTCCCCTAACTCGAAAGTTAAATTGTTGTCAATATCAATGAAATCTTGTTACGGCGTTTTATTGACTTTGTGTTGCACTTTGAATTAACACCGCGCTGATAATTTGATTTAATTTCTGATCGTTTAGGGTTTTGGTACTTGGTGCTGTTATATGAATGAGTTTCCATAATTAGGCAATTTGATTTTATGATTATCGCAAAATTCTGTTCAGTTTGAATCTGTTGATTTCGCCAAATCAGTGGAAAAAATGCTGATTATCATTTCTAATAACTATGCAAACACAGATAATAGGTAAATTATTAATTTCAAATTAACGTTAACACAATTTAATTTGGCTGCACTGGAGGCAACTAATACTTAACTATTAGAACATAAACACAGAGTGAGAAATAGGCAACATTCTAGTATGTGGAAACAAGGAAAGTGAAACCAATTTATCATTTAGCATTTCTATAAGATTATTTATCTAATCTAGGCCTGTAACTATCTTAAAAAAAAACAAGAAGTAAGCTAAAATGTGTAATGCTTCACTAATTCTTGAGAATGTAATTGCAATTAGTTTCTATCCTAATGTGGTTGCAAATAGTTTCTTATCCTTACTTTTTCTATTTCCAATCAATTCGAATCACAAATCTAACCTATTCCAAGTTTAGCACGAGAGTAAAGAGATTTGATAACAGCTCAAAGTTACAATAATATAATCTGGTTTCTGTTCATATGTTATTTCTTGTCTTTTTTTTTGGAGCAGTTAATTTGGCTCTAATTGGTTTTTTCTTGTATTTGAAATAATAGTGGTTGTCAATATGTTAAAACTTTTGAGATTGACATTATTAAATCAGCTTTATGCATGATAACTGATATTGCCATTCCATTTAGAGATTCAGACAGAAGCTATACGGCACAGATGAAGCATTGATTTTCATGGATTACGAGATTATTAATTGTTAACTGTAGAAAAACGCTTGATTATATTAAATAATAGATTCCGTTAAGGCTTACCAAACATAGCCCAATAGTTTTATTTAGCGCAACTCTCGCAAGTACATGCAATACTGGGAGTAACATCATCTAAATGCATAGGATAGTCATTAGACTTTATGAAGTCTTTGACAAAACCAGAACTTAACAGAATACACTAAATAGACATAGTAAATTAATAATAAACTAAACAGACGTAGCACCCGAAACCCTAATGCACCTCTTTTTCATTGATTTTTCTTGAGTGTATTGATGAATCTTTCCTGTAATATATCATTTTTTGAGATAAAATCAAGAAAATCTTTGAAACTGAACTCTCTGTAGTTTGCTGGGTGTTCTTCGTCTACAAGCTCTGGTGCTGGCATTATTTTCCGGTTTAAAGCTAGACTGTGAAGACTAGCTATTGAAAAACGCTTCTTCTCAGGGCTGACAGTTACTTGGTGAACAACACTCTTATATTTTCCATTGCTCATTACTTCCATTTGATCTCCCGTCTGAACCATTAGCGCTCCTTCCATCATTGGAACTGCAAACCAATTCTCGTTGCAATCCATGAGCTGCAGACCGGCGCAGCTCTGAAGTAAGATTGTTAGTGATCCATAGTCTGAGTGCGGTGGCATGCCTAATGTGAGTTCTGGTTCTGGACATGCTGGATAACAATTTATGGCCATCACTTGTGATCCTTCTTCAATTTCATCTTGTAAGTAATTAGGTTTAAGCCCTAAGCTTTCTAGTACAGCTTCCATTAGTTGTTTTTGCAAATTTTGGACAGCTGTTGCATAGTTTCCCATCTTCTCCCTGTGTAACCAAACAGGTAAGTATGCCTTTAGGGCACAATAGAAGACAGGACCCGAAAGGCATGACGATCATGCTATTTTTAATTTTATGCTAACTGTTGCCAGTTAAAACGTTTTAATGCTATGATGTTTGACCTGAAAAACTTCTTTGTATGTCTTTAGGGCACAATAGAAGATAGGACCCGAAAGGCATGACGATCATGCTATTTTTAATTTTATGCTAACTGTTGCCAGTTAAAACGTTTTAATGCTATGATGTTTGACCTGAAAAACTTCTTTGTATGTCTTTAGGGCACAATAGAAGATAGGACCCGAAAGGCATGACGATCATGCTATTTTTAATTTTATGCTAACTGTTGCCAGTTAAAACGTTTTAATGCTATGATGTTTGACCTGAAAAACTTCTTTGTATGTCTTTAGGGCACAATAGAAGATAGGACCCGAAAGGCATGACGATCATGCTATTTTTAATTTTATGCTAACTGTTGCCAGTTAAAACGTTTTAATGCTATGATGTTTGACCTGAAAAACTTCTTTGTATGTCTTTAGGGCACAATAGAAGATAGGACCCGAAAGGCATGACGATCATGCTATTTTTAATTTTATGCTAACTGTTGCCAGTTAAAACGTTTTAATGCTATGATGTTTGACCTGAAAAACTTCTTTGCGAAGTCTCTCCAAAAATGAACTTTATCCTTTCCATGATTTAAGCTGGTACCATACCGTACAGGTGCGTGCACGTTGTCTGACATCAGAAGCTTCTTTTCCTCGAAAGGCAGATCAAAAAAGTCCATTGCAGCGTCCAGAGCATCTTTCATCACAGGAAGAGGGATTCCATGATTTATCACCTGAAAACATGTAAGTTTGTACGTAAATTATATCAAATTTTCAGCGCAGTTGTCCATGATCATGCATGCATGTCTTGAAATATACGTAAATGAACGATATAACTGTTAATTGAGCAATTCCGAAATGTGATTTATATTCTTTGTTGTTCTTTAACTATTTGTCATATTGTGTCATGTCAACCAAGGAGTAGGAGGTTGAATTCTCCTCATACATTAACATTTAGCTAGCTGTCCTCTGCACATTGATATAGCACTTTATGCTAGGTGATAAAGAGTGTCAAATACAAATTATAGATGGTAAGAGCAGTGTCCTACTGGCATATATTAAGGCAGTTTTATAATGATATAGACATGCCTTATCAATGGACACATTAACATGGATTTGGCTACAGTATCTAATATACCTGAAAGAATCCAATGCTGCTACATGCAGTTCGTATCTCATTTATAACATGAGACCTGAGAGAAGGATGGTGTAACAAGGATAGGTCAACAATGGGAAGGGTCATTGATGGGCTCAGACCAGGGTTTGGCCTATCCCACGGGGGAAGAATGTAATATTCAGGCACATTAGCTGCACCTGACTTGATAAATGAAGCTTGTGAGTTCTCTCCCTTTCCTTCCATTCTCAATCTTTTGTATTATTCTTTAGTTGACTTGTTAAAAATGTACAAGGTTGCACTATTTATAAGCTAAAATTTTACTAATTTTCCCTGAAAGAAAAGATCAGTTTTGTCAATCTATTTCATTCTTGTACAGTTACGGTGTATAGAACAGCATGGAAATGATGAATTAATGATCTAGAGTCCAAACATAGGTATGAGTCATAAAATGTTTGCGAGAGAGAAGGAATGGGAAAAAACAGAGAGGTGGTCCCACTGAATTTACACGCTTATGAATGGGGCGGACATACTATATGGGTAAGGGGGAGCTGCCAAAATAAAAAAAATAATAAAAAGATAAATTTTTAGTGGTAATTTTTAAAATAAAAAAAAAATTTTGGCCCCCCCATAATTAATAAAATTAGTTTTTGCCCCCACCCTTGAACAAATGGGACCCAAGGATCCAGAGATGGCGGAACCTATTGCAAAAGAAAACACTTTAGCTGGAGGGAAAATGAATAATACAAGTGCAATTTGGTTTGGGATGACATGCGCGTTCAAATCGCCGTACTTTTCACGTCAGACATGATGTATTTTTAAGCAAAATTACTTTTCTATCTTTATATTTTATCAAAATACATGATTTTACCTATGTATTTTTTAAAATAAATGATTGTCTCTTATCTTTTACCTCAATTGTATTTCTAAAAATACAGGGATAATATTGAATGTTATGGCAAAATACGAGGATAAAATCATAATTTTCCTTACTTTTAATTTTTCCTATCCACTAAGGAGGCAAGAGCTTTTGCAGTTAAACATTAATTTGATTACCTTGTTGATTTTTTACCCGGAGCTTGTGTTAGCTGTAGAGGAAATATTACGACTATATCGCAATTAGATATGCTGTGTATATGATTTTACCACTATATTTGTACCCTGCTCATTATTGTTATTATTATTATTTTGAATATAAAGGAGGGGGAATGAAACCCCATAAACAAAACAACTGGTTGTAATTTCTAGTTTTTACTTTCTAATAATACTACTCGCTCGCCTTTGGCTCTAAGATTGCAGGATGAGCTCAGGGCGATTAGCTGGAAGTGAAACCATATCAACATGCAATGGGTTTCCAAGTCAAGACTCAAAACCAGCATATGGTTTTCTTGGATGACATCACCACCTCCACAGAAGTTCGTGCTTTAAAGGTTTTGTCATCTTGCGAGAAACTCCGGTGATGGAAAATGGATGATCTCCTTTTTCCTTCACACACCATTGCTCTGCTCTTTCCTTGTTAACCGCCATGCCAAGGATCCTGACATCTGTTATTAAACTTTGGTGCCTATACCAACCGACGCAATTTTTTTGGATGATTGGCAACCGAAGATTCATCTCCAGTGTTTTCTAATATCCACTTGCCCAATAGAGTCGTTCAGTAAAGGAAAATAATTATTGGGCATAAAAATTGGTTAAGAAAATTTCTGCGCTTTATAAGAAACTAAAAATTGCATGATAATGATGATGATAAATGGAAAAATATCAAGAGGTGAGTCTTTTTTCAGAAAATAGGTGGAAATTTTTTTTTTTTTTTTTTTTTTTTTCCTCTTTTTTCAGAAAATAGGTGGGAAATTTTTTTTTTTTTTTTTTTTTTTTGCTGTCGTTTTCTATGAAAGTACGTGGTTCTTGGTTTCTCATTACGATATTTTTTTTTTTTTTTTTTTTTGCTCGTCTAGTGAAAGTACGTGGTTCTTGGTCTCATACGATAGTTAGTTGGAGATAATGGCATTAATGGTTAACTGATAAATTTTCCTATTCGTACAATGCAGGTTGTCAATAAATGATGAGGTGTATCCCTTTAAAAAAATAATAATAATTTATTGTAGGCTGTTATACTTATATGGATCAGATAGGATTTGAGAACATTGAACCTAGGTCTAAGTGCTTGAAGCATTACTATACTTGTTCAGTTTGCTGCGATTTTCTGTGCACTGGGATTGGCTAGAATAGCTTCATTCCAGATTCAGAATGTAAAGGTAAAGTCACCTTAATACCAGACAGGGCAACAAGAAAAAAAGTTCATCGCACTGGTGTCAAAATTTTTTCTGCGTAACTATTCTACCGTTGACTATGAAAACAAACCCGTTCAAGTTCAATGTTTATTTAGCCATGATAGCTACCAGCCTGGCCCCGCGATTGTGATAACGGTAGTAATATATGTAGTTTGGCCATGATTCTTTACACACACAGGACAACAGAAGGAGATTAATTTTACGTTTTCAAAAGCTAGCTAGAACTAGGTGTTGATTGATAGGCTTGATACATGAATCTTACCTCGAATCTTTTTGGTTTTCTGAACTTAGGTCTAATCGTTAGCATGCACGTTTATATTTCATTAGCGATGTACATAGTTATTATTAAAATGTTTGCTGTAAAATTCAGTTTAGAAAGTCACAATTATAATAGCCAAATTATAAGATTAAATTTATGCGTCAGGCGCTCATTTGATGTGACCTCTAAATAATTAAATGGTTGATTCATTGAGATGGTTAGTAACTTTAATTAATCATTCAGTTTTTGGTCAATCATGTACAAAAAATGCTTATTAATATTATATACAATGTGGAAAATAGAGTATTCCCATGCTTTAACAACTCAACCAACTCCATATGAACTGAAAAGTCAACATTAATCGTGATGATCATTATCCTAACCAAACTAACATATTTTTCAATTAGCCAATGTGAGAAAAAGTGGGATCATTCCAACCTAATCTCTCTTAGTATTAGGTGGCAATAATATTAAAACGAATGTTGGTTTCATTTTCAGTTTTATATATATTTATGTATTCGATCACTCCAGCTCAGCTTTGCCAAAAAATGGAGTTACTTAGAAGCCAAGCCATTAAGCAACTTTTCCATCACTCTAACAGTTCACAGAACCAGCTTCAAGCTCGTTAAGTCGGCTAATTAGGGAAGCCAAAATTAATCTTCAATGCATTAGGTAGACATACAGAAGTTAGTACTTTGCATCATAAAAATAAACAAGTAATTGGAAGGAGACTTTTTTTTTTTTTTTTTTTTTTAGACTTTTTTTTTTTTTTTTTTTTTTTTTCTATTTTAAATTGAAATTATAATTTGGTTTTGTGTCTATATAACCTGTAACATGTTAAAGGCCTTTACACCCTATTTTCAAATTCTGACAATTAATTGATTGATAATTGAGGGTTTTCAAACATGGCCATGGCAACTTCTGCTCTCCTAATTCTTCTAATGGCAATTCCAGCTGCTTATGCTGCGCAATACATCGTCGGAGACAGTTCAGGATGGACCAATTTCGGAGTCGATTACAGCACTTGGGCCTCCGGTAAAACATTCACCGTCGGTGACACTCTTGGTGAGTTGCTAATTAATTAGTTTAAAATTTAATCAAAAAGTACTACAACTGATATCATTATTATTATTATTATTTTTTTTAAAAAAAAAACAGTGTTTAACTATGATGGTTCTACGCACAAAGTGGATGAAGTATCTCAAAGCGATTATAATAGTTGCAGCTCAAGTAATGCTATTGAAAGCCATGACGATGGAAGCACAACAATTAAGTTATCTAAGACAGGCACAATTTACTTCATTTGTCCCACAGCTGGTCACTGTAGTGGTGGCATGAAGTTGGCTGTTAATGTTGTGGCAGCCAGCACTACCCCAGGTACTAGTCCCACCACTCCTGCCCCTGCTCCTCCATCTGGTTCTACCACTCCATCTGGTTCTAACACTCCTGCAGCTGAAACCCCTTCCAACACCACCTCGCCGCCGCCGCCGCCCGGCAATAATGGAGCAGCTAGCGTTTTCGTTAATATGAATGTTTTAATGTTTGGTTCTTTACTAGTACTTGGTTTGTTGGGCTAGGAAAGAGGCAGTGCTGTTATTTTGTTTTGGATATTGCTGTTGGAATTTGAACTATTGTGTGGTTTTATCAGTGGATATTTGTATATTTCTGTTTTATTTATGATCATATTTAATAATTGATTTTTCCTCGGAGATTTAAATTTTGTATATGGGAAAATTCATACTCTCAGAACAGAAAAAATAAAAATAAAAATTAGAAAATTCAATTGAAGGTGAGAAGAGAAAAGCAAACTCAGTTGTTTATCTGTCCTAAAAGGAAAAATGTCATTAGCTTCCCATCAATAATATTGGATTGGAAATTTTTGATTATTAAGTAGTTTTCAATCCTTAACGCCACCATCAAAGAGATGATTAAGTCAAAATCCATTAGTTTTATCTTTCTTTGGATTTTTTCTTTTCATTACTCTCAACTATCAAAGTAATTAATTAATTAATTATGTGCAAATAAAGAGACAGAAATAACTAGACAGGTGATGAGGCAAATATAATATAGTTGAAGAGATAATTAATTAAACAGCGTTTTGAGGTTAATATATAGGGTTTTTTTTTTTTTTTTTTTTTAATATATAATTATAGTTTTGAAAGAGATAATTTAAATCTCAACCCAAGCGTTTTTGAAGGTTAATTATATAGGGTTTTTTTTTTTTTTTTTTTTGCAGGTGTTGACTAATATATTGTATGGTTTACTTTAAATAATTAATAAAAATAAAAATTTAGTTTTTCCAACAAGATTATAAATAATTATATACATTCTTTTTCTAAGCATAGATTAGATGGTAAATAATAATTACAGTTGCAGCGTTATATGTAAATGAATGAATGAGAACTCTATATAAACTCGATTTAAGTTAGAATTTCTTCTGATAACTAAAAAAAAAAAATAATCTTATTGAATAGTGCTTCTTAATCCTTAAACTAGTTTTTTGATTTAATTGTTTTTCTCTCTCCCTCTTTTTGTCCGCAAGTGACACCAATAATTAAACGCTATTCCATCATAAAAAAAGCCATTTTAGGAATCTCCCAAGGCGGTGTTGAAGTCTGATCCGCGCCTCCCAAGGACAAATATTCCAAATTCCTCAATTTGGGGTTTGCGTCTCCATCAAAAAGTGGCAAGGGAAGTTGGTTTCCCATTCTTTTTCGTTACGCGGAGCTGTACTTCTTGTGCCAGACTGAAGAGACAAAGAGAGGAGCTTATTGAGCGAAGGGGACGAATGGCGCAGAAAAGATGATCGCACTTACCTTCTGATATTATGTTGGCTCACACCAGGGCTAACATTCGGTCACGAGTTTCCCTGGGCAGTTCCGTAAGTTCCGCGCCAGCACTGGCAAGGTTCCGATACGCTACAATCTCCCGAACTACAAGAAGCGACACCATGGATCCCGGGGAAGGGAAGTACTCTCCTCTTTTTATTCCCGCCGTGTCTATAAGCAGAATGCGGCCGCATCATCTGCCAGAAGCGAGTTTTTCCTCTCTGTGCTTTTATTTGGTTTTTTTTTTTTTTTTTTTGCAGGTTTGACTATATATTTTACTTTAAAATTAATAAAAATAAAAATTTAGTTTTCAACGATTTATTAAATATTATATATCTTTTTCTAGCATAATTAATTAAATATATTACAGTTGCACGTTAAGAAATAATATAAATCTAATAATAGATTTAAGTTAGAATTTCTTCTGATACTAAAAAAAAAAAATAATCTATTGAAGTGCTTCTTAAATCCTTAACTAGTTTTTTGATTTATTGTTTTTCTCTCCCTTTTTGCAAGTGACCCAATAAATTAAAGCCCATATAAAAAGCCCATTAGGAATCTCCAAGGCGGTGTTGAAGTCTGATCCGGCCCAAGGACAAATATCCAGATTCCTCAAATTGGGGTTGCGCTCCATCAAAAAGGAGGCAAGGAAGTTGGTTTCCATTCTTTTTCGTTCGCGGAGCTGTACTTCTTGTGCGACTGAGACAAAGAGAGAGCTTAGAGACGAAGGGGACGAATGGCAGCAGAAGATGATGAATTTTACCTTCGATATTATGTTGGCCACAAGGGTAAATTCGGTCACGAGTTCCTGGAGTTCGAGTTCCGGCCAGATGGCAAGCTCCGATACGCTAACAACTCCAACTACAAGAACGACACCATGATCCGGAAGGAAGTCTTCCTCACCCCCGCCGTTCTTAAGGAATGCCGCCGCATCATCGCCGAGAGCGAGGTTTTCCTCTCTTCTTTTATTTATTTATTTTTTAATTCAGTATTAACTATTAGAATGCTTTCTCTCTCTTGGGGTTTGCTCTGAGGACTTCCAATTTTCATTGAGCTAATTTTTTCTTTTATTTGTTGATACTTGCGAACAAAATATGGACTTTCGAATCTCGGTTTAGTATTCTGCTCCGAACTAATGGAGCCTAGGGTTTTGGTTTTTGTATTTCCTAGTTTGGGTTCGATGAATTAATATTACTTCTACTGATGAAATCATTGGTCTTTCCTGCTTGTGCTTATTGCTGTCATGAGTTTCAGCGTAATAATAATGTCGCAAACTTTTTCTTGTGAATTCCTTCAACTTGTTTAGATTTGGAGCATTTTGTTATGTGTATTGACACAGACGCAGAGTAGGTGTGTGTGCTTGAAGTTGGTAATTTTAAGGTTTGTGTGGTTTCTAATTTGTTTCAAATGATTGGTTAGATCATGAAGGAAGATGATGCCAACTGGCCAGAACCAGACAGGGTTGGGAGACAAGAGCTCGAGATTGTAATGGGAAACGAGCATATCTCCTTCACTACCTCAAAGATTGGGTCACTTGTTGATGTCCAGAGCAGTAAGGATCCTGAAGGGCTTCGTATCTTCTATTACCTTGTTCAGGTCAGCTACTTGTATTTTCATCTATGTTTTTCTCTGTGTTTTCCCTTTTGTTTTATATTGCTAAATGATGGATATGAAGTTTTTCTTGTTCAATACTTTATATTACTTGGTACAAAATAAAAGTAGAAGATGCGAGTAATTCTAGCTAAAGTGAACTTTTACGCCTGTGAATATAGCATATAATTAAAGGTTGGATGACATTATCATTGCTTCTCCTAATTCTGAATATGTCAGTTTTGGAACAGAAGATCACCGATATGGTAATATCAATACTTTATTTATGATGAAACTGCTACTTGGTTGGATTATTAGATACATTGTTGGCGAAATGGGTTATGTCACACTTGGAGGTAAAAATTAATTATAGTAATAGCCATGACTCATGAGCTATGCATTTAGCAAATGATACCAGGATATGCTCCTTTATGGAACTGATCATTTGATGGTTTATGTGCATTATAGTGGATAATCAACTTAAATTTATAAAACTTAGAGTGGTATTCTTTTCTCATCTGTTAGTTCCTTCTGAGGTCGTCATATTGTTGTGAACTGTGATTCATAGTTGTGGTCTTGATGTCATTGCATGTGTTTGTTTATCTCTCTCTATGTTTGTGTTTTGGGAGTGTGGAAGTGTAAATGAGTTGTTGCAGATGCCAATGGAAGGCTGGTGAACAAAAATGTGCAGATGCCAATTGAAGGATGGTGAACAAAAACAAGCAGCTGCCAATGGAAAAGCAAGATTCCCATTTAGAGGGCCCTTTGCTTTGAAATTTTTTTTTTTGTCTTATGTTGGTTAATATATGCCTTGGCTGATATATCAGTGTGTGAAAATTGGGGCCTTTTAGACATTAATGTTGGTTCTTATTGGTGTTCTATTTATTTGCAGGACTTGAAGTGCTTTGTTTTCTCCCTTATCTCACTCCATTTCAAGATCAAGCCTATCTAGAGAACATTATGCCTGGCTTTCCATTTGTATTGAGGAAGTAATTTTGCTTGTAGGATTGATATTTTTAATGAAAATACTTTTTCTTGCTTGTTTGGAACTGTTCGAGGCTGTGTGGAGTTGTATGGCATATGCCTACCCCGATTGAGGGATATGTTACTCAAAAGGGTTGCTTGTTTAAAGTTTTACTTTTCTTCAACAAACTAATTTAATGGAGTAAAACTTTCGGAATCAAAATATTAATTAACATTTCAGTGTTTTCACAGAATGTGGTTTTTTCGGTATGACATGATGTACATCGAGCATTAGAATTTACGAAGCTATCCGCTCCAAAATAGACCGGGCAAGCAACTGCTAAAATATGTTTTTGCATACCGAAATGTTTGTGAAAATTTAAGATTTAGTTCGTGATTAGTTCTTGAGCCATTGATGGGATGATGTAATTTACAAGGAATCAGAAATTAAAGAATATTCAATTACTTGGGAAATAAAAGTGAATGTGATGAGTAAACATAACTTTGTTTTTCACAAATATTTTGGTATTGAATATTCTTTAATGGCCGTACTATGGAGGATTTTATCAAACTCGGGAATATTATGCTTCTCTTATTGCTCTTCAAATCAGAATCCAACAGTAGCATCAAACCCAAACTTACCATTACCAACTCTACAGCTAAAAATTTGGAAGTACAAAATAAAACGAGCCTATCTTGTTTTTTTTATTATCTTAACATGGACTTGTAGCACAACACAAGTTTCTCCCCGTCTCTCAAAAAGCTCCAATGGACCAAGCATTAAGCCAATTTACAAGTTGTGTGTGTCAGTACTTACGAATTAAGACTCTTTTATATTAACAACTGAAAATTTACACAAGCTGTGGATCGGACCACCTTCTCTTTACCTCAGATTTCCACCGGACTTCCCTCAGCTTCCCATCTAATCCATAATCTCTTTCCATAACAAGGTTGATTCCCTCGTCCGAGTACCACCCAACTCCAATGCATAGTATGCCATCCTTGTCCACATCAACATATCCTGTGACGCCACCTGGCAGCCAAAGGACAGTCACATCCTGCATGTCTACCATCTCCTCCTCCCCAAAGTAAACAGGATTTTCAGGCAAGCTTCTCTTTTTCAAGGTTTCTGTACAAAGGTAGACGTATGGGGCACTATTGCTGTCCTCAGTTAAAGTCTCCTCTCCAAATACTGGAGTAGCACTCACCTCAAACACTTTCCAAGACCCAGAAAGCTCTGATGGCTGGGTTCTTTTCCTCTGCGAAAATGGCTTTAGATCAAACTCCATATCACTGTCCACATCACAACAGGAATAAAGTTAGTTGCACTGCAAGAGACAGAATAGCTATGAAATGTCAGTTTGTAAAGTTTATCCATCAAGATTATTCAAAGTCACAAATCATGTACATACACTAAATCAAAGTTAATAACCTAAACATGTCAGAGAAATGTGCGTTAGATACAGTATTAACCTAACACCAAATTTATTTTTGATCAATTAGTTTCATTCCAAAAGTTGCACGAAGCATCATGTTACATTTCCCATACACATCTAGTCCTAAGACCATGTCAAACAGAACAATCAAGGGAAAATTGGAGAGGTTACCACTTCAGTTCAAAAATCAGAAGCAAGAGAAGATGAAAATGAACCTTTTTGCCACTGGTATGATTGGACGCAAGGACAATTAGAATTGTAAAACTGAATTAACAATGGGAATAAAGCATGAATACCTTTTGACACGGCTTTTTGCAGGGCTGACCCACTGTTCTTCATAAACAGCAACTCTCATTATCTGTATGTCTGAACCTCCATTACTGAATTCTATGGTATGCACAATACGGAGTCTTTTATGACAACCTTTGACCAAACACTACATAGGAAAACATTAAGAAAGTGGCAACCATTTTTCCTCTGATATAGGACAAGAAGGTGAATAACTGACTTGTCCAATTAAAAAAAGCTTTATAACACTACGATATCAGGCCGAACTTACTTGCTCAAATTTAAATGTTGGTGTCAGATAATATTCGGATTCATCAACATTACCAACTGGAATATCAACTGGACCCCTAGAATATGATCCATCCTGCCAATCCAGTAACTAGATTAGTATGTAATTGAACTCGTTGATCAGAAAAGATCTAGTAAGATTCACGTGTATTAGTAGTATATATCTGAAAGCAGTTACCATTGAAACAACCAATGGCTGAAACAAGAATCAATAGATTGTTTAAAGCAACTCTTCCTTTCATGCTAAACATGACTTAACGAATAAGCAAACTCTAATATGATTGAGTTAAAAGCTACACAAACTGACAGCTCTAGATCCCCAAAATAAAATTTATGCATCCATGCTACAATGTTGTCATTTCTGTCCACTGTTCGACACTGGTTGAACTCAGTTTAGGTAGATCATACCTCAAAGAAAACAAGACCTGGTTCATTACCCATGATATCTTCTTCCAGTAAATCACTTCTTTCAACGTCAAAAGATTCAAAATCAGGCAAAACATGATTTTGGTTCGCAGGTAATGATGCATTACCACCTCCTCCAACGTGATGTTGTACTTCACCATAAGGATTTAAAGTCACCCAATTGATCTTCCTTTTAATTTGTGATCTCTGTCCTTTAGATGGCGACGGCACTGTCTCAATGCAAGAAAGAGTATAGCAGTCATATAAATTTTCATTCCTACTTCCGACTTCAATGGGTTCCATTTCGGCTGTGATGGGTGAAAATACTGCTCCCACTCCCTTCCATATCCCACTCACACTACTTGCAAATGTATTCCATGCTGGTCTTATTACAGGTTCCTGAAATAAAACGACGAGTTCTATCATCAATTTAGATATAATAATTACCTTTTAGAATTGAAGAAATCACATTGGACATCCAGCAATGAGAATTATAAAGCAAAGCATTTTCTCATTGAAAGCTCGTCTTTTCCTCTTTCAAATGCAAACCGAGCCGATAATAAATAAAATTTCATATCCAGAAAATAAAATAAAATAAAATAAAATTGGGCATACCTGAGTTTGAAGGACAGTCTCAACCTCCATAAGCATAGCACCGGAGACCATGATTCTACCGCCTTTGTTCCGCTTCCCTCTAACCACTCTCCTCCCTCTTCTCTTCCTTTGCTTCGTTCTCCCCTTTTCTTTCTCCGCAGCTGCTCTGGCCATATCATTATCAATACTCCAGATATTTTCCTGGTTCCCCTTCACTTTCACTCCATCTCTACGGCTGTTGTGGGGTTTACTCTGGCATTGGATTGTGAGTCTTTTAGAGTTCAGTTTTCGGAAATTAGAGGCTAGTGAAAGATTTTGTATGGAAGAGGTGGTTTTGAGGGTGTGGTGAAATCCGAGTTGATGACTGGCGGTGAAAGATGTCTTGCAGAGGTGGAGACAAGGGCCACATGACTGCATCTTCTTCTTCTTCTTCAAAGTTCAATAAAACTGACAATATTTTCGGTTTCAGATAACAGAATACAGATTCTAGAGAGACAAAGTGAGTGTGGTTGCAGAGTTGAGGCCCTAAACTATACATATGGGCTGAAAATTACGACGGTTAAGCCCAAAATACTACGTGGGCCTTAAAAAATAGTTTTCAGAAATTTGGACTACTGATACAGAGACTGATTGGGTTAATTTCTTATCTTTTTTTTAAAAAAAACGCTCTATTTAACTAATTGGGGGTTTCATTTATTTAACATCGCATTCAAATACTAAAAAGAGAAGGAGTTTTTAAGGTTTGCTTTATCAATTATTAGTGTCATGTCACGTGCATGTTTGCTTGAGCCAGGCAGAAGAAGCCTAGAAAAGGAAATGACAATCGACATCCACAACACACCACATATAACAGTACTAAATAATTAACTAATTTGTTAGGACTCGGTTGACCTCAGTGACCTAATTAACGCTGTGGCCATTACTTTCTCTTCTCCAATTCTATACTGATTGGACTTAATCATGGGCCCCTAGACGAATGGGTTGCACTACAATCTGGCCCACGTGAGTCCTGAAGCATTGGCTAATGACACGTAGGGGGTGGTGACATACTGAGCTTTTCTTTATTTTATTTTCAAGGCTAAAAAGATGTTGTAATGTTAGGTCATTAAGAAAGGGAGGCCCCCTTCACTTCACCCAAACATGGTGTTTTTTCCTTTCGGTAAGGGCTAGCGTGAAGGGTCCCAACCCAAGCAATGGAAATGAAGGTCGGATATGGAAAAGGTGGCTCTCAATCTCCTTGGAAAATTTGAAAGCGTAAATTTCAGGGTTAGACTTCGTTTTCTGGCATTCATTACATAAAGTTTTTATTAATTTTATTGCGAGACATAACATCTCAATCTTGACTAAATCACGAGCTTGCTTTGGACAGTGTTCCACCTGGTTCGATAAATGTAGCCCAACAATTATTATTTTATTTTTTAAAGTTCCAAGTCGTGGAATTTCTCTGTATTCTCCATTATTACCAAACCCTAATTAAACAATCAATGAATAGTTTTTTAATCACGTAACGAGATCCAATTCCTTTAATCTTTTATTTAATAGTCTGAAAACAACTAATTAAAGAACGTCCAAAATGCTTAAAACATAGGTAACTGGAATATTTTTTTTATTCCAAATTCAACCGTATCAAAGCAAGTATTAGTTAGTAAGTTAAAATCATAATTAATCATCCAGGCTTATTCGGAATTTTGCACTCTTAATTTTATGAAAATGATTATTTCTGTATTGATGATTAATATATATTACCAAAAAAGGATTTGAATTGGATATGTCAAGTTCAATAGATTCTTTTTTTTCTTTGTGTATTGGGTGAGTCATGGCGACCATAAAGTTGGTAACCACTGATACTGTCCAACAAAATCTCCATCACTGTGTCATATGCTTTGTTGGAAGGAAAATCATTCACCACCATTTACCTAACAATGTCTCGCATGCTTGCGTCATTATACATTAAACTATTTTAATAATTAAATATTAAAACTCACGGTGAAAAATACAAAAAATAATAAAAATAAAATTCAAAATTACCTCTCTTATTTGGAAAAGTAGAAAAATTCAAGCCATCAACAACAAAAAAACAATAGTATATATATATATATAGATAGTAGAAATTTGTCAATGAGTGTGCTCTCATGCGATAGTTACAGAGTAGCTGTTTCTACCGCTGATTTTGAAGATTTGAAGATAGAGCAGCTGTTTCTACGGCGGTTCCTTGTATAAATGAAAAGGCAAGAAAATTTTTTTCGTTAGGGAAGATTTGGAGTTAATTGATTAGGATTATTACTAACCACGTGTAATAAAGTAGCAAAAGCAGGCTAGCTTTATAAAAAACACTCACCAAAATTCACTGCCACGTAAAGTTTACCTCGTAAGGCTTAAGCTTTCGTTTTTTTTTTTTTTTTTTTTTTTTTTTTTTTTTTTTTAATGAAGAGAATAGTAAATTAATTTGTACAAATTAGTTGGTTTGCTCTCACTATGCGTATAGTTAGCAGAGTGAGGGCTTGTTTCGTAAAATCCGCTGGATTTTGGAAGGATTTGGAAGATACGAGACAGCTAGTTTCATAGCTGATGCGGTTCCTTGTATATTAATGAAAAGGCATAGAAAATTTTTTCCGCGTTAGGAGAAGATTTGAGTTAATTTAGAGTTAGGATTTTATTTAGCTAAGCCCAGTGTAATAAAGTAAGCAAAGCAGGCTAGCTATTATAAATTATTACACTACCAAATTCTCAAATAGCGGCAAACGTAAAGTTTTAACCTCGTAAGGTTGCTTAAGGCTTGTTCGTCTTTTTTGTTTTTTTTTTTTTTTTTTTTTACTTTTTTTTCTCGGTTGAAAAGAAAAGACCCATGCGTTGCGTGGGTGGACCATGACCTTTTTTTTTTTTTTTTTTTTTTTTTTTTTTTTTTTTTGTTGAAAAGAAAAAGACCCATGCGTTGCGTGTGGACCATGACCCTAATTTGGAGGTATTATCACGAGTGAGCAAGTACACATGATGTTGTTGTGGGACCTCTCTTAACTTAACTATATCCATCATGCCCTTGGTCCACGTTTGCTAACATCCCATGTGACCTTTTTCTCTTTTTCAGAAGGGCAATTTCGTTATCTCAAATTTCATTTCCCTTTTTTATTGAACCCAATTAATGACACACTTTTGACAAATTATTATGCAATTTTGTTTTTTTATTATATCTAGATTTATTCGGTAAAATTAAATTAATTTTTTTAATAATTATTAACTATTTTAACAGTTATTAATTTTTTGTAATTTTGATTCATATTTATAATTAAATCTATTAATCAAATAGGCCGGCCTAGGTGAAGAATTGAAAATTAAACTAACCAACATCAGTAAATTAATATTAAATGAGAATATAAATTTATTTATATTTTTTTTGAGAAGTAAATTTATTTAGATTTAGGCATGATCACATCAAATAAATGAATCAAAGAAAATTAAAAAAGAAGTGGCTTAATATATTTTTCCCCTTCATTATTAAAATAAAAAAATATATTTTCTGCTATCAAATTACAAAATTATCCTAACGCCTAACGGTTGACTCTCATGCGGCTGTTGCCGCTAAGATTTCATTCCCGCTCAGAGCACATTTCCAGCAAACGTGGATTACCAAAACCGTTACCTTGCTTTTGCTTTGGCCACCCACATCGGCGTTACCCACAACGAACAACCAAAGTCAATATGATGATAAAAAAAAAAAAATATTACCTAATTAAAAAGCTTTAAAATCCCCATTAATTCTAGATTCTTTTCTTCTCCTCTATATTCTCTCTGCGAAGTGAGAAATATCGGCCTCTTCGCTAACTAGCCTCCAAAATGAAAAATCCAGGGAAACTGTGAGACGAGGACTCTTCTTTCTGTAACTTCAATGGCCTCATTGTTTTAGATCTCCAAATTAATGCTTTTGTTTTTCTCCTTCTCCACCATTTTTTGCAAGATATTTACTCATTCTTAAACCGGCTTCGGCAGTATCCGGAGCTCCTTTTTGCTTTTTGTTGTTCTCTTGAGGCATTTAGTTCACTTTCGTTTGGCTAAACAGAACGAACGAGGATCGTCCATTCTCTGTTCTGTTGTATTTTTGAGTCTCAAATTTCTTGCCGTCTCCGATCCAGATTTAGTACTGATTGGGTCGGCATTTTCGGGTTTAGTAGTGATTTGGCCCTTTGGATTCTCGGATTTTGGAGAACGAATTCCCGGTGGGCTTCGATATTATTTAGGTCAGATTAACTTTCGGTGAAATTTAAATGCATTTGATTTTTTTTTTGCTTATTGGATTCTGATAAGGTTTCCTTTTCAGCCGTGTGGATTTTGGAGGAGGAATTTTTTAGGGTCTATGAAATGATAAAGTGGATATAGAGAATTGTCGAGACAGATAGAGAGAGGGAAGAGGGCAAAATGGATGACAGAGGCGGCTCATTTGTCGCTGTCAGGAGGATATCTCAAGGTCTCGAACGAGGCAGCAGCACCTGCCATTCAACGTCTGGTACTGTATTGAATTCCTCTTTCTATTTCTATCTCCAACATCTTCTAGTAATGTCCATTTTGCCCTGTCAAAAACTAGCATTCCTCTGTCCCTGAACAGCGAATTATTTTATTTTCTTCCTTTTTGAATTTCGATTAAGTGAATTGAGGTCACTATATGTATGATGAGGTTTCAATAAAATCGAAATCCAGGCTAGCTTCATGTTTGCTGATATACAACAATGTTTTGGTAGGTGAGCATGTTGCAAGTATGGATGTCTACCATTCGATTCTTTTTTTCTTTTTTTTCTTTTTTTTTATCCTTGTGTTCTTTTCTGAAAGTGTCTGGAATCTGGATGGATGTCTTATTTTGCGTACACTTTTAATCGGGTTAATCAGTGTAAGCTTTTAACTTCCGCTTACTCCATTTTATCGTGATTGTGAAACTGAAGAATGCTCAAGCTGACATCTCATTGCTCTCACATTTTTCCTTGAGTCGTTTTTGTTAACCTTCTGTGGTTACTTATATAATACTCTTTCGCACTTCTTATGAATGTGGCTGTGAAGAAATATTATTGAATATTTATTTGTTCTGCTTTGATCTGATGATCACCTGTGAAGTTTGCTTTCCTTTATATAGAATTCTGAAGGAATTTGTGCATGAAAGTTGAGTGTGAAGCATGCTCTCTATTGTCATATTTCTTCTTGCATCGAGGGATTAATAAAAATTGATTCAACAATTAATAATGGAAATGGTCTTTCTTGTTTCAGTATAACTACCATTTAGAAACTTTGTTTTCATTAGCAGATGGTTCCATTTTGTTGCAGCTGAAGTTGTGGCAGGATCAGCAGCGTGGCTTGGTCGCGGTCTTTCTTGTGTGTGCGCACAAAGAAGAGAGAATGATGCTCGTCCTTCATTTGATTTAACCCCTGCCCAGGTGCCATTTATATGATAGGATTAATTTGCAGCTATTTTTCTTTCCTTTTGAGTCTCTATGCTGCAGATGAAGAACTTCATTGGGAGATCCCCCAGAATAATTATTTCTAAAACTCTTGATTCCACCTGAATCTATAATTCAATATACCAAATCAGCACTATTTATTAAAAACTGTATCATTTGGTTTTTTTTTTTTTTTTTTTTTTTTTTTTTCTGTCGTCGAACAACTTTCATTGCGGCAGATCGCCCGCAGACATAAGTTATTTCTCTAGAAACTATCTTGATTCCAACCTGAATCTTATTAACCATTCCAATATACCCAAAATCAGGCAGGCTATTTTTATTACAAACTGTAATCCATTTTGGTTTTTTTTTTTTTTTTTTTTTTTGTTCTTTCTTTTTCACAGTAACAGCATTGTTTATTGGATTCGTTTGCGTAGTTGTCTTGCTGATTTTAGTTAAAAACTTGCTTGTCCATTAGACATCCTCGCATGAGAATCTACTTCGATCCCGGTCGCTGTCGAGTCGCCTCTACTTTAGATTACTGAGATCTTTTACTTCAGTGAGTTCTGCGCGTTCTTTCTTATCAACGCAGCCCTGATTGTATACCATCATGCCAAATTTAACTTTTGTTCTTTTCTTCTGATTGCGTCGTTCGCAGGAAGAATGATTACTGCGAGGGTTACAAAGTCGTTAGAATGTGACCTTGTAGAGTTCACGTCCGCTGAGGCCCTGCCCTAGACGCATGGCAGGTACAGCACTTCTGTTAACGAGGGTTCTATAAGTAATGTTATCGAAACCTTTGATTCCAGAACAAGTTAATGTACCAAAAAAAATGCCACTGTTTCGCGAGACTTTGTCTTATTCTTACAAGGCTTCTCAAACATACATATAACTCTTTTCAGACTGCAACGCGCGTTTTTTGTAAATTGTTTGACACGGCTCCCTGATTTTACCATCGCTGTACTATCTGCTAGCATCTTAGTCTCTAGGCCAAGCTCCTTGGTTAGGAGGGCTCCTACCTGGAATACTGACATTCCTGAGAATTAAGAACCTTCCGTCGGTTCGTTCGATTATCCTGAGCGAGGGTGGAAGGAAATGGGATTGGGGCAAAGGAAAGGGACCCATCAAACAGATGGTTTGTTAGGTGACCAGTCAGAAGCTCTGTGTGTGGATTCCATTATCGTGCTTCTCGATTTTCGTCATATGCCTTACTGTTATTTAATCTTGTTAGCACTTTAATGGTGTTGAATATTTATCTTAGTCAGGGGTGGGTGGGTTTTATATCATAGAGGATCCGAACTTGCTGTTCTTTGGCTAGAAAGTTGTCTGTCCCCAGGTGCCCATTGTTTTCATGCCTTTCATGTAGCTTGCTCTCTCTCTCAAGTACCTTGTGTTCGCTTATCATGCATTGTGAGATCTGGATAAGCTTTCCCAAATTGCGATCGTTTGATAGCTTGTGTGCGCATAAATACGTTTTTTTTTTTTTTTTTTTTTTTTTTTTCAAGTAAACATTGTTATTATTTTTCGTGTGTCTTCTGATTTTAGTTAAAACTTCTTGTCCCATTAACATTGCATGAGAATTATTCATTGCTGCAGTCCTCTATCTTTAGATTACTATCTTTCTTTGGTTCTGGGTTCTTTCTTTATAACCAGTGATTGTATAAATCATGCCAATTAAATTTTTGTTTCTTTTTCTTCTTTGTGTTGTCAGGAAGAATGCTTGCAGAGGTTACAAAGTCGTATAGATGTTGCATATGATAGTTCAATCCCTGAGCATCAGGTACAACTTCTGTTACAGTTATAAGTAATTTATCGAAACTGATTCCAAACAGTATTAATGTAACAAAAAAAATGCATGTTTGCGAGATTTGTCTTATTTTACAAGGTTCTCAAACATACATATAATTAGATCACCGTTTTTGTAATGTGAAGGCTCCCTGATTTTACCATCCTGTACTATTGCTACATTTACTCTAGGAAGCTTTGAGGGCTCTATGGAATGCTGCATTTCCTGAAGAAGAACTTCGTGGTTTGATATCTGAGCAGTGGAAGGAAATGGGTTGGCAAGGAAAGGACCCATCAACAGATTTTAGGTGAACCAGCAGAACTTTGTTGATTCCATTATTGCTTCCATTTTCATTCCTCTGTTATTTCTTTGTTACATTTAATGGTGTTGATTTATCTTTCAGGGGTGGTGGTTTTATATCATTGGAGAACTTGCTGTTCTTTGCTAGAAATTTCCCGGTGCGCATTGTTTTCATGCCTTTCATTAGCTTGCTCTCTCTCCAAGTACCTGTCTTCCTTATATGCTTTGAGATCCTGGATAAGCTTTCCAAATTGCATGTTTGATACTGTGTGAGCATAAATATAATATGGTACCAATTGGCGGTACTCTATAAAGTTCAAGCAGTTCCTTTCTGTTTTTGCTTTCTTTTGCGTGGCCTCCCTTGAATAGTTCAGGTAATGTTGACTTGATTGCATGGACTGTGACCCCACACATTGAGTCAGTTATGCAGCAGATCTGTTTTTCTGATATATGCAACAATGCTGGCATGTATTAATGTACACCATAATTTCCTTATTTCCAATTTTCCTATGCTTGTTTGAGATATATGCTAATAAAATGCCTTTCTTTTTGTCACTATTTTGCTTTTGGTTTGCAACAGTTCCCATCCTGTGAAATATTTTCATTTTGAAGTTGAATAAATTTTCAGTTGCTTGACCTTCCAATGCAGAAATCATTCCAGGACCTTCTTCAAAAGCGAGAAGGTGACCGATCAGTGTGGGAATACCCATTTGCTGTAGCTGGTGTGAACATCACATTCATGCTCATTCAGATGCTTGATCTTGAAGCAGGTTATTTCTTAAAACAACAGAAGCTCTTTAATTTTAGTTATATCCAGAACACAATCTTGACGGCACTAATGCCTGTTCAAATCAGTGTTCCCTGTCATATGTTCCATGGCAGCTAATTTTCTTTTTACATCTTTGACTTTAATTGTTGCAATTGGATCCTTTAGAAGATAGAAAACATCAGGATGTCCTGAAGAAATTGTTTGCATATCATTTGTGGTATTTTGCTCTCCAGATTTTTCATGGAGGCTTCTCAATTTCTTGATACTGGTTTATAATGGTTTGTTTTAGGATTTTTCGTGTTAGACTTCTTGAAAAAATTTGAACTCTATTAAGTTTGATTTCATTCTTTAATAGCTATCATGCATCCATTGGGTCAGTAACCTAAAGAGTTAAGTATTTGCCATGTACTAGTCAAGGTCTTAATCTCCCGCATCCCTCTATTTTTTGAAATTTCCAGTGCATCAAAAAAATTTTTTAAAAAAGGTTGCAGTCAAGCCATAAACAGTTAGGCTGAGATTTTTGGAAATACTATGTTTTGGTTCTACAAAGCTTAATGACATTTCTTATCATTCATGACTGAAACTTGATTTTTGTGGTTAATAAACTGTGTGCCTCAATTCTACAGTCAAGCCGAGAACAATGGTGGGGGCAATTTTCTTGAAGTTCCTATCAGGTATTATTGAGCACCTGGTGGTTATCAAAACTTCATACTGAACATGAAAAAGAAAAAAGAGGAAAATCTTTCTTGTTCTTTCTGGATATATTTTTCTTTTATGCAACAAGTAGAAATTTTGAGTTCATTTAATTACATTGAAATCATCTGTTTCAAGGTTTTCTTTAATTTAAGTATATCTGTTTTGCCTTGACAGAGAATGAATCAGCATTTGACCTTCTTTACTGCATCACATTCAAGATGATGGATCACCAATGGCTTACCATGCATGCATCATATATGGACTTCAACGTATGTCTCTTTTCATAAGGTTTCTTGTAGAAATAAGTGAAGTTTTGCGTGAATTGTCCTTTCTCTTTGTGTATCATGAATCTGTGATTGATCCATGGACTCACAAAAGAAAGGGCAAATTAATTTTAACTGTGAGGGTTTTTAGTGCATGGTGTGATGGTTTTTTGAACTCAGAAGAAAATTGGTTTAGTTTCATGAACAATTGCAAAATGCTTATATTTTTACTATTTATCATCTTTGATATGTTTGTCCAGACGGTTATGAAGTCCACACGCCGTCAGCTTGAAAGGGAGCTTCTGCTTGAGGACATAACACGGCTAGAAGACTTGCCCTCTTACAGTCTTCTTACACGATAGGATAGCAGCTGGAGAATTAACTGTTGTAACATCAGGTTTTGTGCCAACAGGAGGCACATTTTCTTCTTCTTTTTTAGGTTCTGCCAACTCCTCTTATATCTTGTGGTTAGATGGTTTGTGCCTCTCTTTATAACTTCACTTGCAAAGTCCTATTCAGTCATAGAAGTGGGCGGTTTGAGTTTCTTGTACTGGAAAGAGGAAAGGTCTCCGAGTTTGCAAGGAGAAACCATTGTTATAAGCGTGAATGCATTTAGGATCCAAATACAGCAGCTCAATTATCGCATTGTGTGGAAGACCAAGACTGCAGTGACTTAAAATGATCCTGTAGATCACGGTAGCTAGATTGGATTGTTTATTTCCAATTGTAAGAAAGTCGACTGGAATTCAGGTCCAGATTTCCTATTGAGTGTTTCTCACCCCCTTTTTATGAGCCTGTTTTTTGTGGAACTAATGAGCTTTGCTAGATTTTGGCAGCTCAGTGTTATTAGCTTGGCTTTGACCATCAGGCATGCAATGGTATTTATTATTGCAGAAATTTTCTATTTCCCCCCGCAAGACGCACTCATACATCACGATTACTCCAATGGAATTGGTCTGAGCACCTTGATTGAATCCTCAAGGCCTGTCTATCAGTCCAGAATGAAACGAAATCTCCTCCTTATAACCATCAATCTAGTTGATAATTCTTTAACTTGAATTCTTCCAAGTATGAACTTTAACTGGCCAGTGTAACCAAACATGTCTTCTCAGTTCTGACGCTAAGTTCCAAAAACACGATGGAAGCACGGAGTTGAGAGATTGATTTGCCTAGACTTAATTCATGGCTGTGCCTATGGACCCATAAAGTTACTGATTACCCACTACTATGATCCCTCTCACAACTTCAAACGGACCTGCTATCATAACTTAAAAGAGAACAATACTCCTAAGAATAAAATGGTAGTTAAGAGTGACAATGAATTTCGCCATTGCACATTTTTAACCTCATTTTCCTCGCCCCTTTTTTACCACCTTTTACTAATCATATATCATTTAACCGATTGCTTGAGCAGATAGCATTACAAGAACAATTACCATGATCAGACGAATTTGACAGGCACGCAATTCCAATTCGAACGACGAAATATTATATAAATTGGTTCAAATCGGTTCAAACCGAACCAAGCTCGATATGCAAAGCCGAGCATAATGCACAATAATTATCCCAAATTGGTATCTCAGATCCCTAAACAAGAGGGACGCTGTTGCTAGTTATAAATATGGAAAGTCAAAACTCACTAATTTCACAAACAAGCAGACATTAAAAATTAGACAGGTGCAATGACTGGCTGCAAACAATAGCTCTACCCCCAAAAGTCTATTCATAAATCCAGGGGTGAAGGCTGCTTTCCCAGCTAACAGGTCCTTCAGGGAACCAAAGGGCAATTTCCTTCCTACCACTCTCGACTGAGTCGCTTCCATGAATGACATTCCTGCAAAAAGCAAGTAATTTCTCTAATCAGAGACTCTGTTGGTCCAAAAAATAGCATGAAAAATAATTTATAGACTCTATAATCAATTGTGTTAACTAAATTTTATTTTAGTCCATTCAAAGGCCAAATATGGAAGAATCTAAGTTAAACACCATGACCTTGAAATCAATTCTAATAGTAATAGTTCATACTACCAAAATTTTTCACCCATAAAATTTTGCATTTGAAAGTACAACATTAGGGTATCTGAATTCATAAATTCCAACAGATCAAAATATAGAACCAATCAAGACTTGCACAATATACCCATTGAAAAATTCACAACAGAACAATCCCTGAAACCAGGCTCACAAGAAAACCTAATAATAAAAGTCAAAATCTTTATTTTGAGAAGATGTGATCCCACTCATGGATTATTTTGCTCGTAACTTTAATTCCCAACCAGAAACAGGAACCACATTAATGTCATGAGAAACAAATCAGATGTCTAGTTAATGAAGTAACAGCAGACAAGAAAAAACAGATTACCTTCCAATGTCAATTGCATAGTCTCCACGGATAGTTCCAGGAGCTGATTCAGCAGGGTTAGTAGCTCCAATAATCTTTCGGCCAGTGGTTACAACGTTCTTTCCCTCCCAAACCATAGCAACAACAGGACCAGAGATAATGTACTCAACAAGCCCATTGAAAAATGGTTTTGCAGAAAGGTCGGCATAGTGTCTCTCAGCAAAAGAGCGGTCCACAGTAATTAGCTTCAAACCTAAATTAAAATAAGATTAAAAACAGATTTTATCTCTTTTGGTACAAAGTACCAAATCAAACAAACTAATAACTCAATTACGCTAAGAAAAAATAGCAACACAGTACATAGACATAGCAGAACAAACTATTTGGTGAAGGAAAAAGTTAATTACCTTTGAGGGAGAAACCCTTTTTCTCAAATCTTCCGATGATTTCACCAACCTGAAACCAAAACAAAATCTTTCAGTATATTGACCTCGATGGCTCCGACCAGTGATCAACTCAGATAACAAAAACAGATGTGCCGATATATATATATTTTTTTACAGGGTAATAGAAGTGAATAAAAAGAATCAAGTGCTTTATCTGGTTTCTATGATCTTCCTAAGCATTATTTGAAGTAAGATTTCCATGATCAGATTGATTGAAAAGTTGGTCTGTGAACTTGCTTGCCCAAACACATATTCAGCTTTGTGTGTGCGTATATCATATAAAGATAAAAACTTGGTAGGAAAAATTGAAAGGCTAAACAGCTGACTGATAATAAAACTTAAAGAGAAAGAAAGGTGCTGCATGCGAACTTACAAGACCTCTCTGGACCCCATCGGGCTTGATC
The DNA here is from genome assembly GCF_014843425.1 of Jatropha curcas. The sequence continues at coordinate 76,016 of NW_023591370.1, read as the reverse complement.
ATGATGAAGGTTTGCTCCATTTCAACTTTGTGCTTTTAGCTTTGAGTTCGGAGTGCTAGTATCCAGAGGTCAGCTACGGAGAGATTGAGCGTGAGACAGTGAGATTTTATATGTACAAAGAAACCCTAATTCCGAAGAATATTCCAAAGGAAATTCTTTAATTGCGTTTTTATCAGGCAGCCCGTTTTAATATTCTCACTCGATAAAGCCCATATTAGACATCTGTGATTAAATGGTTGTGGACCATTTGGTTACAGGCCTCAATTCATTTGGGCTTATGACCTCATTGTGAGTTGGGCTCTGGTCGTCCTTTACCCGGCCCAATAGAACACTAAATCCAATATTTTGCACTGAATTTAGGTGGTCTTGTCTGGTTTCAGTTCTCATTTCTTAAATTCAGAAGAAAAAAAAAATATTTGATTTTATTGGATGGTGAATTTAAATTCTTTATACTTTTCGCATAAATTTTACTTGTAAAATTAGAAATTCGAAACTTAAAGTTATCATTACTAAAAATATTTAAAGTTTTCTGAATATTGCCATTGACACAAGCAGGAACATTGCTTGAAAGGAAAAAAAAAAAAAGTATTTTGATAGCAAAAACCTTAAAATTGTGAGATCTGAATTTGATATAACATATATAGACTTTAACAATTTGATGAATTTAGTTTATGTTAACCAATATGGATAAATCATAATCTCATTCTAAAAAAGAAAAGGAAAAAAAACTTTAACTTGGGGTGTGGAATTTAAATAGTTTAAAAAAATTTCAAATAAGTCTTCAACCAACCATAACTTTAATCTTAAAAATTTGTGAAAAGCCGGCAGCTTGCATGTCTAATACTAAGTATGGAGAAGCATATTTCGATTTTCGACCCACATGATTAATTATGAACTATTATCATTACTGGTAGTGATTTATAGAATAGAAAGATGGATGTTGATGATTGAAGAGCTCTTAATTATTCTATGTACATACATTATTAACTTGTGATTAAGTACTAATTAATGATCATAAACTTACTAGAAACTGAAAATCTGAAATGGGATATGTGGGTAAAAGTAGTTGAGGATTGTGAAGGCTTACCTGCAAGAACAAAGTCTGGAAGGAAATAAAATTTTTATAAGTAGAACTGGACAAAGGTTTTAAGAGACAAAGTGGGATCCACCAAATATCTGATGCCTCACTCTACCATCATGAAATTTGGAAGATTTAAGATGTCATCATTATTGCATGGAATTCAGCACATACTGCCTTTGGGTTTTGGCTTCTCTCTCTCTCTCTCTCTCTTATTGCTTCAAAGTTATAATCTTTTTTATTATTATTATTATTATTATTAATTATTACGCTTTTGAACTTAAAATTTAGAAATGATGAAAATGTCGGATCCGTAGGTAAGCAAGCAGTCGGTATTTTAGATAATTAGCTATATAGTCCCCCACACCCACGCCCTTCCCTCTCTCTTTGTGCTTCAAAATTATATTATTCTTCTATACACTTTCAAAGGCTCTCGTGAGACTATTTTCAATCTCAACAAATTGCAGGCCGTAGTGGGAATAGTTATAGTATGTATTATATATTGATTTGCATTCCCAACTTGAAATCGATAATATAAATAATTAATAATTAAAATGGTATAAATCCCTTGCCATCAAAATATGCAAATTTCAAATCTATGAGATACTGTGGTGGCAAGTTTTGCTTCTTTGTCTAGAATATTAAGAGTTTGCTTTCTCAAGATTGGGAGGTTACAAAAGATCGGGACGTGGGAAGTATTTTCCTACATCTAGAAAGACGGTGCAAGTCATATCCAATGGTTGAGCTGACACGTTTTGCAATTATTATTGGGTACAGAAGCAGTCACTCAAACTTGTCACCCATTTGTGTTTCTTTTCACCTCTCTGTATGTCTGGATTCGTATCAATCGCTACATTATCAGCAAACTCTTGTTACATATCTAGGGCATTAGTGAATTGGAATATTACGTCCCCTAATTAGCATTAATTGCACTTTGTGGCTTAGAAAGTTATATAGAAGGTCTTAACTATTAATTTGTGAAAATTCAACAGTTGGTAACTAGCATGAACTAGACTAAGTGGCTTGAAACTTTGAAAAATTTCCAAGTTTCTGGGTACGGTTGGTAGTTAGTATAGTTAAGAATTCCTGATACAAAGAAGGGGAATAACGTTTTTTTTTTTTTTTTTTGACTTGAATTAATCTACTGCAACCGCAAGTACAGAAATCTTGAAGACAGTAATTGATATTGAGAATATGCACATTCCCATTGGAGCTAGGTTACATTTGACGCTGATTCCATTCGATTTTTCTTAAAATGAATCAATGATGATATATATTGACAATGACAATAATAAGGTTCAAACTTATGTACCCATTTTTCCCCTTGTCGGCTCAACAGGTTTACAACAATAAGCTATTTCTATAGATATACATGTAGCTTTCCTACTCAAACAGTTATTTCCGCAGATATATACATTTGCTGACTTGGGTGAGAAATCTTTTTGAATTTCAGGCAGAAAAATTATATATGTCCCTTCTGTTGTTTCATTTTTGTTTCTTAGCATCTTATCCTATTATCATTACATGAGATTATAAAACATATTAAAAGATTTGCAATTGCTTTAACCGTCCAAATAAAGAACCAATCTTATCATTCAACATCAGAAAATGAATGGTGCCTGTTAAAGGACTTGTTTTTCCCCCTTTCTTTTCTGAATATTTATTTCTAGTAAGGTCTAAACTTTTTCTTTTTCTTTTTTTTTTTTTTTTTTGACAATAAAAGGTTCAAAAACTTATGTAACCCATTTTGTGCGCCCTTGTCCGGCTCAAAACAGGTTTTACAAGCAAATAAGACTATTCTCTATAGATAGTACATGTTAGGGCTTTGCCTACTCAAGACAGTTTATTTCCGCAAGATATATACCATTTTGCTGATTGGGATGAAGACTGCTTTTTTGAATTTCAGGCAGAAACCAAGTTATAATATGTCCCTTCTGTTGTTCTCATTTTTGTTTGCTTACATCTTATGCCTATTATCATCTACATGAGATTATAAAACATTGATTAAAGAGATTTGCACTTGCTCTTAAACCGTCCAAATACAGAAGCCAATCCTTAATCAGTTCAACCATCAAAAGAAAGATGAATTGGTGGCCTGTTAACGGGACTTGTTTTTCCCCGCTTTTCTTTTCTGAATATTTATTTCTAGTAAGGTCTATAACTTTTTCTTTTTCTTTATTTTTTTGTGTTTTTTCTTTTTTGGTTTCATGCTGTAATGCCATCCATACAATTAACTATTCATTCAAGTTTTTTTTTTTTTTTTTTTTTTTTTTTCTTTTTTGGTTTCATCTGTAAGCATCCATCATTAACTATTCATTCAAGAACTTGCAGATATATATAGATATGAATTATAAATGATGAGAGAAAAAGAGAGAAAGAGATCAGAAACCATTTAAAATATATAACCTAATACAAGTAAAAAAAGATGCATTACGCACAAGTTGAAGCTATATATATTAGCTTAAAACTTTTTCATGGACGTTCTTTTTAATTTTCTGGTGTAAGTTTAGGAAGGGATAACAGAGAGTTGTTGTTGTTGGTATCGTGGGGGAAGTTGGGGAGGTCTTTTCAAGGGAAGAAAGGAGACACTGTGAATGAAGTAATAGACTATATATAATAGGTGAGAGCGATTGAAAGGCCAAGGAAGAGATCAACGATCACAGTTTTCATTTTCTCCAGTTGCTTTTTGCAGGGAAAGGGTGGTCTCTGACTGGACATTTATATAGGATTAAAATTTCCTGAGTACATGAGATTATCCATACCCAAACCAAACAAATAGCAATGAAACAGTAAGAAATTGACGAGATAAAGGAAAATATTTTATACCAAGAAAAAGAAGGACAAAATAGAGATAATCATAATTATTAATTACTGATAATTATATAACTTGATAATTATCTTATATAACTAATAGCATACTTATAATATAGTACCTTATTTCCTGGAATTCGATTTGGCAGGATTGTGAGAGGCTCTCTTAGGCATCCGGCCACGCTCTATCAATTTCCTAATCTTTGCAATTTTGTCCTGTCTGCATCGACATTTTGACAATATTTAGAATGGCAAGTTGTTTACTGGTAGGCAACGTACCCTCTAGACCACAGCACTTCATTGCTTCCCAAAGACTTTTTAAATTTACTACTTCTCTTCCTTTGCTATCATCACCATTATTTACTAGCCGACCACTAATCAAAAGCAAGAATGACCACGCTAGAGTGGAGCTTTTAGGCTTTTGTTCTTCTTTCTTTACTTTTATTTTTTGTCGAATTTCATATTTGAATTTCACTATAACTTAGAAAGTTATTAAAGGTGAGGAACTCAAGTTTTAGGAATAATATTTAGACTCTCTGTCATTAATGGTTTAATGAATGTCTTAATATGTTTTATGCCATCGTCAATATTGGCATAATGAACGATTAGAATTAATGCTAGAAAAGCACTGTAATTTATAGCACAAGTATATATTGGAATTCGATTTGGCAGGATTTGAGAGGCTCTCTACCTCTATCATTTCCTATCTTTCAATTTCTGTCTGCATCGACATTTTGACATATTTAGATGCAAGTTTTTATGTACAAGTACCCCACCACTCATTGCTTCCCAAGACTTTTTATTTACTAACTTCTTCCTTTGCTATCTCACCAATTACTACCACCACTATCAAAACAAGAATGACCACTTAGAAGTGGAGCTTTTAGTTTTTTCTTTCTTTTTATTTATTTTTTCGATTTCAAATTTGAATTTCACTATATATTAGAAAATTATTAAAGGTGAAACTCAATTTTTAGGAATATATTTAAATATTGTCATTAATTTTAATGATGCTTTAATATTGTTTTATGCCATCTTCAATATTGCATAATGACGATTAATTAATGCTACATTAATTTTACACATGTTCTTCTTGGCTATGGAAGGAAATAGTAGCCCATGCATAGATAATCAAAACCCTAATTCCAACTGTATATTAATATACCAAGCTTTTGCCGTTAATTACCCATATACAACCAATTACAATTGATTAAATACTTTAGCTAGCTAGAAAGAAGAGAGCATAGGAAAGCAATTTGAGCGGATCACCCATATCTCTGTTTTCCTTCCAACCCCAATTAAACGTCATCTTTGGATATTTAATGTTTTGCGTGTTAAGATGGGATTAATGCAAAACACATTCTGTTACCCAATAATACTATTTATTAATCTAAAACATCATCTTTTCATTCAAAAAACAAACACATACATGTGATTTCAAATTAACATAATAATAATAATAATAATAGGGTTTTACATTTTGTAATGTTATTGCAGTTGATTAATCATTCATATTTTTAATTATAATTGAAATATTTTTCATTGTATAGCTTTATATTCCATCAAATCTCGAAATTATATTTTACTTATTTTGTCTTTGTGTTTTCCCCATTCCTTCCACTACGAAAAGTTTCATTTAACTAGGTCAATGTACCTTCACTTCCAATTAATGCAATACACAAGCAAATGCGAATTTAAGCTGGGAAGAACACCTGAATACGTGAAAAACATGTTATAATAATTAATCATCTGTTTCACACACAAAACAATAAATAAATGAAAATTTCACATTTAAGATTTATCTTAGTATACTTGGATTAGGTTGGGTGTATATGAGAAATAAATGAAAATATATTAATTTTTTCTTGGACTTGATCGATTAATAAATAAAACTTAAATTGCTAATAAATAAAATTATCTGATATATAATCACCCTCTAAAACTTATGGGCATTTAAAATATTTTTTTTTTCTAGTACAAAACAAAATATTCCCTTAATAATTTGGCAGTACTGTGCTCCTGTGGTCGTGTGTGTATGTGGGTAAGACTAAGAGAAAGAGAAAGAAACTGTGCAAGTCCTTTATTTTGTGTAGACTATAATCCTAAGAAGAGATGAGGAAGAATAATTTCCTGGAAACATTCCATTCGACGTTTACTTGTTGACCAGAGACTCTATTGCCGGAATCATCAGCGTGCAACACAAGCGCAGTTTCTTTCTTTCTACAACGGCAGTCCCAATCGCCGATATGCACTCGCCCCTATAATAACAAGTACAGATCCATCCAAGCTCATCAAGACCAACGAAATTCTAAATCTAAATATGGAAGGAGGAGAAAGAGAAGTTGCAAATTATGAGCTGCAAGTCTCTTTTTCCACACCACAAGCAATTCATGAGATGGGATTTGTACCATTTGAAGAAAACCAAGTTTTCAGCTTTTTGGCTCCCTCAAACTCACACCAATCTTCTCAAATATCTCAACCTCTCAATACAACAACCACCACCAATAACCATATGGGGTTTAGTAGCCATAACGACCAGGTTTGTTAGATTCTTTCAAAAAATACTGATAAAGATTGAAGTTAGGGTAGTTTAATTTTCTTGGTACTTTGTTTATATATGGAGTCATTTTAAGTCAATATTTTGTATTTTTGTTATGGAAAATCTTTATTAGGTAGGAACATTGGATCCAAAGGCTAGAATTGAAGAGAACTGCACTGCTTCTGGCGCTAACGATGGCAACAATTCTTGGTATTCTTCTTCATTGATTACTTTTTATGGGGACTCTCTCTTTTCTCTTTCTCTTTGTATCAAACATGCACGCATACAAACAAACAATATCCAAGAAAATATTCAAGGTATAAATTCAAAAGAATGAGATCTACCCACATGTGGAAGGGATGGCTTCTTTTGTCTACAGTGTACTTTCGTACAGCAACTAATATCCTCTCTTTCTCGCGTGGGTTGTAAGTATCTTGACACATAAAAGTCTTGATACACATTGATACTCAGATCCACCAGTCCATCAACAGATCTACCTTTTTCGTTTTTCTTCAGAAACTAAAAAAACTTAAAAGGATTTGAAATTTTTGGTAGGTGGAGGAACTCGTCTTCCTCAGAGAAGAACAAAGTGAAAGTGAGGAGAAAGCTTAGGGAACCCAGATTCTGTTTTCAAACAAGAAGCGATGTAGATGTTCTTGATGACGGTTACAAGTGGAGAAAATATGGCCAGAAAGTTGTCAAAAATAGCCTTCATCCAAGGTATAACAATAATCTTAATTTGCAATGCTCGCTCTTAAATTTATTTACTTATATCTATGTATGCGTGCCAACAAATCATCGGAGATCAGATTTGATGCAATGGTTTCGTAATTTAATTAGGCCAAATGATCTTCTTTAAATATCTTATTCTTCCTATCAAAGTACGAGCTTACATGCCGGCTTAATAATAATGACAAAATCTACAAGCTCTTGTAAGCAATGGTGCATAATAATTTCATTCAAAGTTGTTAATGAGTAGGTGAGAATATTGAAGTACACTGTGTCAGCCATTTCAGGCTTCTTTTAATCATTGGTAGGAGTGTCAGGAGAGAAAGAAACAGTTATTAGACACTTAAAATACAAAACAAGCTCAGTTTTCTTCTGTTGCATAAACCTTATTGGATGTGTTATAAGTTATTAGACGCTTCAGTACAAACTTATTGATCAATGAGTACATAGCCTATAGTAGCTAAAAGAGAGAATGGTTAGTTACAGAGGAGTAGAAAAATTGGCAATGGAGGACTGTTTCATCGGTTTCATTGAAAAGAGAAACACCATTACCTGGAGATATGGACTACTCTTAAAAGAGACATCTTATATTAGAAAATGGAAATTTACAATCTATTGTTTTATAAACTAAAGTCTGGACAATATATAAAGTGAACATTGTTGAAGGAAAAAAAATCTTATGGGCAATAGAAAATTGTAAACACCCCAAATGACAATTGATGTTAATTATACTCAATAGAAAATCTAACACTCCTAAGAAGGAAACATTGTGCTCAATTGAACTCTTGCGGAATCTACATAACACATTAAAGTGTTTAATCCAAGGAACAAAAATTGTTCAAATATTAGGTGGTAAGACACAATTTCTATATATCAAGAACTATAATTACTTGTTTTTTTATATATATTTCCAAGTTCTTCAATATAATATAATATAATATATTTCCAATATCAACATTGATCTTATTTTTAGTGGTTTCTAATAGTTTTTCTTTTTAGTGAAAATTGAAAATTATAGCTTTAAAACTCACAAGGCATGCATTGTCCTGAACTTGAACTACCTCGTTCAGGTTGGTGATAGATTGATCTCTTGAACTATTTCTTATGATATAGTATTTTATAAATCAGGATTTGAAGTATTTCACTTAAAATTAATCATTAAATACATGGGAATTAACGTTTAAGCAATTTCCCAATCAACCACCATTCTCACTAATGTTTTAAATCCCTGTTTCAATGTATTCTAGTTCTTTCATAAATAGCTGATTTTTCAGTTATAGGAAGATTTTCACAAAATCATATTTAATAAGTATCAATATGCTTTAGTATTTAAAACAAAGATACTTTCTAGTTTAGAGCTTTTGCAGGTGATGTGATTATGGTCTACCTAAATAAAACCAATTTGAATTTAAGTCCTTTAACTATTTTATCATTAAATTCGCTCCCAATACATATATAATGTATATAGAAAATTAAATTAATGGTCAAAGGTTTTCTGATTTATTTATTGGGCGATTGGCAGGAGTTACTACCGTTGCACCCACAGCAATTGTCGAGTGAAGAAGAGGGTTGAAAGATTATCAGAGGATTGTCGAATGGTGATAACAACCTATGAAGGTAGACACAATCACTCTCCATGTGATGACTCAAATTCATCTGAACATGAATGCTTTACCTCTTTCTGACACTTTTAATTATTAATTATTTAATTAGGCAAGACAAAACGATTAATATTGTAATTAACATAATGTATGAGGTTGTGACAATATTTGTCTTAATCGTTTTAGTAGCTTTTTGTTTCTCATATTTTTAGAGATAAACCAATTCATTTTATGAAGCAAGTCTTATAGTTCTATATGAAAACACTTCAATGGGATGAGAAAGAATATGTGCGTACCGCAGATTAGCAAGTGAATTGTTACAGAAGTTTTTGGTTTTCGAGGACAGTAAAACTGTTTTCTTTATCCATTGCACATGCTCCTAATGGACGTATTACGCAAGCCAAACAGCTTTATGCTTATTCCTTGCACAGAAAAACCAGTATCAGCTGGACCCGCCAAGTATGATTACTAAAAATGCAGCCTTTTAGGATGCATATCAAAAGAACCAGTTATAGAAAAACCCACAAAGCTTCTCCTTTTGTTCTTTTGTTTTGGTACAATTTTCTATTTGGTCATGAGGATGGTTCATTTACCAAGCCTTGTCCTTAGTTGTAAATGCCCAAAGAAAAGTGTCAGATTTAAACGGACCTGAATGTGGTAGTCCTGCTGAGTGCTGATCATACATGAGAAAAAATGGTTGTCGTTTTAGGGTTTTTTCTTTTTCTTTGTTTTTCTTGTATTTTGTGAATAATACCGTTGATGAGTCTTAAAACCAAAAAGAAGGTTTCATCTGTTTCTTATATAATACCATGCATATATATATATATAGATTCTCTAGGTCTTTCAACGGATCAATAATAAGGAAAGAGAGTGGAAACAAAGGATGGTAATTGTTGTTTCAGATCTTTTTCAAATAAAAAAGAGAGGAATATTCAGATCGGAGGATACTGTTATATGGGTTTTTGGCGTTTGAAAATTCAGACGCTAAATGGTTCAGTTTTAGGGTTTTGTGGACATGGTTTCTTTTAATCCACTGTGAGAGAACTGGAAGCGACAGTGGAAGCAGGATGAAAACCACGTTGCTGTGTAAATCTTTTTTCGGTTTGGGTAATGCCATTTTTAGCACCAGCTTTGAAATTTCGGGCCCAGCATACCTCACTAAAGTAGTAAATTAAGCTTGAGTTTGGACTCGGGTCACGAATCAGCAGGGCCCAACTTGTCCGTGGACAGGGGAAACTTTATGTCTTTGATTAATTGAAAAAACCCGAAAGGGAAAATCGTAAAAACATTTGATTGAAAAAAAAAAAAAAAAAAAAAAAAAAAAAAAAAAAAAATACCGGTTGATGAGTCTTAAAAACGCCAAAAAGAAGGTTTCAATCTGTTTCTTAGTATACATACGCATGCTAATATACGTACATATAGATTCTCGTAGGTCTTTCAAACGTGCAATAATAAAGGATTAAGAGAGTGGAAAACAAAGGATGGTAAATTGTTGTTTCCAGATCTTTTTGCAAAATAAAAAAGAGAAGGAAATAGTTGCAGATCGAGGGATAGCTGTTAATATGGGTTTTTGGGCGTTTGAAAAATTCAGAACACGCTAAAGGTGGTTCAGTTTTAGGGTTTTTGTGGCATAGGTTTCTTTTAATCCACTGTGAGAGGGCTGGAAGCGAAGTTGTGGATGCAAGCAGGTATGGAAAACCAGCGTTGCTGTGTAAATCTTTTTTTCGGTTTGGGTAATTGGCCATTTTTTAGCACCTGCGTTTGAAAATTTCGGGCGCCAGCATTAGCTCAGCTAAAAAGTAAGTAAATTAAAGCTTGAGTTTTGGACCTCGGGGGTCACGAAATCAGAGGACAGGGCGCCACTTGGTCGCGTTGAACAGGGGAAACTTTATGTCTATTGAGTTAATTGAAAAAACCCGAAAAGGGAAAACTCGTAATAAACATTTGATTGAAAAAAAAAAAAAAAAAAAAAAAAAAATAAAAAAAAAAACACAGACGAGGCCAAACATTGAAATGGATTGCAAAAAAAAAAAAAAAAAAAAAAAAAAAAAAAAAACACGACGAGCCAAACATTGAATGGATTGCAAAAAGTGCAAGTTAAAACCTTCTCTTTGATTTTACAATTTCTTGGATATAATATTAGTTGCATGTCATTATTTCTCTATATATGATAATATCGTATTCATATGTTATAATAAAAAGATAAAAGATAAAAAAAATAATAGAAAATTAAAATATTTATATCTTAAAAATAAACTTTTGTTATTAATATATGGGCAGCTGTCATCCCCAAATCCAAAACCCTAGACATTCCAAAAATTGCACAGATGCAATGGTTTAGAACATTGTTATATTTAGAAGCAATAACCAGCAAGGATAAGAACAGTCAAAAAGGCTGCCTGTATGAAATTGCTGAACTTCACTTCCATAACCGCTGTACTAACAATAACCATAAATATAGTTTTCTATCATTGGTTCATTACAAACTTGATTCACACGAGGTTAATCAAAACAGTCTAATGGCTTTGGCTCAAGGAATATTATTTCAACGGTTTGAGAGGCTCTAGGAAATGTCATTATTGTCAATGCCTTAATTATTATTTCTATTGGTTTCTCTGGCTTCATGGACCAAATAACAGTTACTTTTTCGAGTACCAGTCCATTTTTCAGTAAAAACTTTATAAATTCAAGTCCATTATCATGGCCTTCAAAGTTGCTAATCTCAACTGTCTGGAGATGATATGCCAAACATGCAACAGCCTCATCCTCTGGTTGCCACTTACCTTTCCAATGAATCCAACCAGATGTCTACAGGCAAAAGGGCAAAACTTTAGTTTGTAGAGGTAAAAGTAAACAGATTAATCTTGATAATTCAGGCAACCATACTATAGTTCCACCAGCCAACAAATTATTTCTAGAATCATAGATAACATACCCAAAAGGCGTGTGCATTTCTGGGAAAACCACATTGGGAAAAAGACAAAAAAACAAAAAGAAGTGAACTTCTTCAAAGTTGCAGCATCAGGGATACAATGATTTGATCCAAGCATTGAAGTGCCACTTGCAGCTGCTTGTGCAAGTTGTTTGATCCGCATATGCAGATGGTTTGATGATTACATTTTGTCCGACAGAAGTTCTTATAGGATTAACAGTCAAGCCAGCCAATTAAATGAAAAACTCCGATATTGATAATGTTAATATACCCCGGTACTAATCATAATATAATAAATTAATGATTACAAGATTATATAACTTGATTCTCTATGATAACTAAAAAAGTGCTGTTTATTTAAGACACATTCTTTAGTCATAGTTGAAGAAAATTGATTCACACGAACACCTCAAATTATGTTGGGAAGAGTAGTGTCAATATTTAAAGGCAGTCCAAGTAAATAACTTCATAAATTACTCAAGAGTAATGTTTAATATCAGATAGAACTTTAAAGTACAAAATAAAAAGTCAATGCCAAGACTACAGCAATAATTGTATTTGGTTATATCCAAGAAAAGGTAAGAATCATACCACAAAATCAACATGAAGGGCCTTCAGATTTGGCGAGTTCTTGAGTAAATGAACGATTACTTGCAGATGGCGCTTATCAGCACCAGCATATATTTTGAGGTGCTTCAAATTACAAAATGGAGCGGGGAAACATACTGGTTCACTAAGTATATAGAACAGAAGCTGCAGACAGGATAAGAAGATTAATGAGAGAACCTTAACGCACTGTATATACAACTAAAATGAAAATCGCATACCTCCAAGAAAATGATGGACAGTTTCATAACTTGTACATTATAGAATCCTCCTATTAATTTACACATAAGATAACCAAGTCCTTTCAACGACCCCTTTTCAAAACCCTTCACCAAATGTATATACACATTAACTATACACACTGGGTCTTGCAAAATATAGTCACGAGCCACAGGACCTATGTAGCTGAATGATACGAGGTTCGGAGCGAAGATTTTAAGTACAGTCTGTCGTAAACCATCACTACCAGCATCGTCCAACTCAAGATTTTCAATAGTTAAAGTTTTTAGCTTTGTTGCATAAATATCAAGCACCTTGATATTGTCATACACGCACCTCTCCAAAACCAAATTCTCAAGAAGTGGGCAGCCCAAAAAAAGTAGCCTAGCCAAACCCTCATTCAAAAATCTCAAAGAAACAAGATGCAGAGAGGTGAGCTTATGAAAAACCATTGTCTTGGGGATTTCAAGAACATGGTTAAACAACTTCAACTTTAGTGCCGTCAAATATTTAGACGAACCAACACTATGAGGCAACAGGAATGCCCCTTCAGGGCATAACGACAAATCAAGCTCACGAACATTATGGCTAATTACAACATGAATCCACTTATCGACCCATTTATTGCAGAAATTAAAACTGGAAAGACGGAATCTTTTAATATCACTCCCATCTCTAAAAGACAAAACACAAGTTACAAAGTTGGTGAATTTCTCAATGAACTCACGTTGGTACCAGAATTTCAAATGACGTGACCAAAAATAACAGTGATCAAACTCAAGATAACCCAATGACGTCCACAAGTACCTCCATCGCTTCGACAATACGCTGGTCTTTACGGCATCGACAGTTTGTAGACACGAGAGTATTAGATGAAGGATTGCATCTGGCAGATTACTGATTCTGTCAAAAGCACCTTCAGATTTTTTACGGGATTTTTGTTTTTTAACAGGAGCATTATCTGGATTCTTCGTTTCCATGGCTTAAGACATGACATTTGCTGGTTGGAGCATTTTGTCAAACAGGTAGTGTACAAAAACAAAATTTGGTAACTGACATTAGCCTAGCTGGGAAATGACAATAATTCAAGTGGGTTTTGTTTTGAGAAAATAGAAATATTTATCAGAAGAAGAGCGTTGTCCGAACTGAAACTGAGTTGCAATGCATTATGAACATTTGTTGTTGGTACAAGACAGAACTGACAGTCCAGTAGCCATCAGAGGATGGCCACGTAGATTTCAGAATCTAACACTTGTAACGGTCGACCAAATGTGGCTCTATCTGTCAGGTTTTAAACAACAAAGCCTAAAAGTTGGTTCCTTCGGCTAGTCGAAGTGAACTAGGAAATGGGAGAGAGAAAGTAATGGTTTGCAGAGCTTTGTGGCCTTCTATTCTATGGGAAGGGCACAAATTTACCGCCGGTTAAACTGCCCCGTGATTTGAAATCCACACTACATTTTTTATTTTATATGCAATAAAAACTCTCTCTTGGGCCAGACCTTTTACACTACAGCTCGGCTCAAGTCAATGTAGGCCTGTCTCCGAGATCATTATTGGGCTGCTGTCAGGTTTATGTTAGTTCAACAAAGAAAGCATTCTCTGTCTGTGGCGTTGGCGTTGAAGTGGAAGAGCGTCGCTTCCTCCCTCTGAGTCTCTACTCAGAAATGGCGTCAAAATCTGGCCAAATTCTCCGTTTATACGGTAAAAAAGAGATATATGTTTAAAAACATAGAAGCACTATATTTGCCCTTTCCAGTTTAGGACTGAAGCTATGGAAATTGAAATGATTGTTTTAGGATATGACTTGTTGTTGGCATCAATAGCTGCGTTTTATGTCTTCTCGGTACCATACACCAAGGTTGAAGAGAGCTTCAATATTCAGGTGCTCCAATTTTCTAATTCTAATTTTGATTTTGAATTTTCTGTAAATTCTCTATCAAACGGAAAGTAATGGTTTGATTCACGCTTAACTAATGAAACAATTGGAGTTTTGCTCGTGTTTCCTTGTTTTAATTCTCAAGCTAATTTCTTTTGCCATTATCTTTGCTTTTATATTTCTCTCTCTTTCTTTTTTCTGTTTGTAAAGGCAATGCATGATATTCTTTACCATCGGCATCACTTGGACGATGTAAGTTCACTTATCAGTGACTTTAATTCATTCTTGTGGATTGTTATTGGATTATTGTTGAATTCTTTAGTTCGGATTTTCTTCTGTGTATCAGTATGATCATTTGGAGTTCCCTGGAGTTGTCCCTCGCACCTTCATTGGTAAACTTTTACTTGTGTTACTTTAGTTCCATTTCTGATTCTCTTGTTCCAAGGTGTCTCATTACTAGTTGTTGTTTCGTTTAGGAGCTTTGCTTGTGTCAATTTTAGCATCCCCAATCGTATTAGCTATCAACTTGCTAAAGTTGCCCAAGATTTATGGACTTATAACTGGTTAGTTATTTGGATGGTTTTGTGTACTTGTATGACTTTTGAAATACAAGTTTCTTTCTTTCTCTCTTCTTTTTGCTTAAAATTTGTAACTTGAAAAATCATCTGTGTAGTTCGACTGGCATTAGGTGGCATCATTTTGTCTGCATTAAGGTTTTTTCGTGTTCAGGTGTGTACTTGAATTTTTTTTTTTTGGCATACCTTGTTCATTTCCTTTTATTTATCTTTAGGTCTTCAAATTTGTTGTAACAGGTTAGAGAAAAATTTGGTCATCAAGTAGAAGCTTTTTTTGTCATATTGACTGCAATTCAGTTTCACCTGCTGTTTTATTGTACACGCGCTCTTCCCAATATTCTAGCCCTGGGTGTAGGTGATTATTCTTGCTTTAGTTTTTTTATATTCATTTTATTTTAAAATGTTTATGGTGAATTTGGTATGGTTTATCTTTGACCTATTTTGATGGAAAGGTTGGTTTTCCATAACCTGTGCTAAACTATGATCAAATTAAGAGAAGTGGGTGTCATCTAGGGGGAGCTCTAGCTTCTTCTTGTTCTTCCTAATTTTTTGTATTAGAATATGTTTCAATAGCTGCAACTAACTATTTTTTTCCCATTAATCAATGCAGTTCTCTTGACATATGGATATTGGTTCAGGGGAAATGTTTATGCAGCATTAAACTGTCTGGTATGCCTGCAACGCTATTTATGCATGAAACTGGAAGTGCTAATTCTACTCGGTGCCTTGAGCTCCTTTGTGCTGATTTTATTAATGATATAAAAACCTCCGTTGCAGACAATGTTCCTAATTTTTTCTGGATAAATGCATGCAAATATGCTGAACTTCTTTTCTAACGAACTATCTTATCCTATTATTGATAAAGGTGCTCTTGTAAAACCTATGTGCATATTTGTGCTTATATTTATTCCCTAACAATGCAAATTATTTTCTCGTTTCAATGGTTAACAACACAAGTTGCATATCCAAGTTTCTTATATTGGCATCATGGAAATTTTTTGCCAATGTTCTCTTTTTTGATGGCCAGATTTTTGCTACTATTGTCTTCAGATGTGATATGCTGTTACTTCTGTGCCCTCTTGCCTTAGAACTTTTGTTGGTATGTTCCCATTTACTAGCGTCCCTTTATCATTTATTTTCTACCCTAATGTTATCACCGCTACTTGTTGCTACTTTATAATCTTCTGATGGTTTTTAGTGACTTGTCTTGATAAATCTTTGCCTCGTTATAAGAATTTTTATCATTGTCAGACCAGATCTATTTCTTTGTCAGAAGCAATTAAATACTGCACTGGAATTGCACTGCTGTCCGTAGGTTGGTTTAAATTTATATTTGTGTTATGTTAATCATTTTTACATAATGGTTGTGTCCATTCTAGAGTAAGCAGCAGTTTCTTAACAATATCTGATGGAATCCTCCTCAGCACAGGTCTTACGATCTTGGTTGATTCAATAATGTGGAAGAGGTTTACGTGGCCTGAATTTGAAGTTTTATGGTTCAACTCTGTCCTGAATCGAAGTTCTGAATGGGGTGTATCCTCTGTGGCTAGAATTTTAGATAATTATATGCTCTTTTTGTTTGTTGTTTTATTTGTTTTTTTTTTTTTTTTTGGACTTGTCTTTGATAAATCTTTCGGGCCTCACGTCTACTAAGAATTTTATCATCTGGTCAGACCAGATCTATTTCTCTTTGTCAGGAAGCAATTTTAAACTACTGCAGCTGGAATCTGCACTTGCTCGTCCGTTAGGCTTGGTTTTTTTAAACTTTATATTTGTGGCTTATGTTAATCGATTTTTAGCATAATGCGTTGTGTCCAATTCTAGAGTAAGCAGCAGAGTTTCTTAACCAATATCTTGATGAATTCCTCCGTCAGCACAAGGTCTTACGATCTTGCGGTTTTTTGATTCAATAAGTGGACAGGCAAGGTTTACGTGGGCCTCGAATTTGGGAGAGTCATGGGTTCAAACTCTGTCCTGAATCGAAGGTTGCTGAATGGGGTGTATATCCTCTGTGGCTAGAATTTGTTACGATAATTTATCATGCTCCTTTCTTGTTTGTTGTTTTAGTTTGTTTGTTTTCTGTTTTTTTTTGGGCGGGGGGGGGGGGGTGAGCGATGGTTTCAAACAATTGATGTTTCGCATTCTTATCTACGTATTTAAGGTACGCACTTTGATTCCTTTAACCATCTTTCCTTTTTAACGGACCACATTCTTTTCGGGGGGGGAGGATGGTTTCACAATTGATGTTTGCATTCTTATCTAGTTATTTAAGGTACGATTTTATTCCTTAACCATCTTTCTTTTTAAGACACATTCTTTTCATTGGTACTTCACTTCAGCTCTGCCCCGGTCGCTTCTAGCTGCATATCCTTTGTTTATGGTGAGCCTAATACAAAGGCACTAGCTGACATAATGAGTTATTTGTTATTATAGCTCTGCATCATAAGCTTGCTACTTTAAATGCAAGAATGACTTCATTTGCATTTTGCCTTGCAATTCATGAAATACTTTATGATTTGTGATGGGGCAAACAAGTTGTTTGTGACTTCTCTTATTGCCCTCAAGATAGTGATTCGATTATTTGTTCTAGGGCCGGCGGCATTAACTAATGGAATATAAAACTGTCCTATTTCCATTCCATGGAATTCATATATCTCCGTTTTGCCTTTAATTACTTATTCATTTGGTGGATCAACAAAATGCAAAAAGGATAGTTCTGGGATTTAATCGTGGTCTTTTTGCAGCTCGGAGTCTTCCTTGACAGGAGGGTTCTATTCTATGTTCTTCCAGTTTTTTCCTTCCTTTTGCTTTACTCTAAGCTTCCACACAAGGTATGCCATCTGAAATGTGAATTTCAGCAGCTTACTTGGTTAAGCATATTTTAAAAACATATATCTTAGTTTTGGATGGTGCAGGAACTAAGATTTATTATCAGTTCAGTTCCAATGTTTAACTTATCTGCTGCAGTTGCAGCAAACAGAATGTACGTTTCGTCTACCTTTTATTTATCTTTCTTTGTGGAACTTATTTCATTCCTTTGTTTTACAAGCATGCTCTTAATACAATCTGATAAACCACTGATGGGATGTGTGAGGTTCTTTATGAGCTTTCAGTTAATCAACAACTGATGTTCTGAATTGTTTTTCCAACTTGTTGCAGCTATAACAATAGGAAAAAGACTCTCTGGAAATTGCTCTATTTCTTTATGCTGGGATTACTATTGATCAGGTTGGATAATTAGTCATTTTTTATATTGGTACGAATTTTGTTTGCCTCCCATATAACTTACTGGTATCCTCATATAACTTATTGGTATTCTACAGTCTAGGATGCACTATAGTAACTTTCCTGGCGTCCTATGAAAATTATCCCAGTGGTCGTGCACTGAAAAATTTACATCAGATGAGTGAGAACCTCTCTCTTTCTCTTTCTCATATGCGTACTTGCACCCACACATGCCCTTGTGCGTGTATGCATGTTTGGATTGAGTTGGTATAAGATTAGTTGGTAGGAGTAGAGTAAAAATATTGAGCCCAGTTTTCTTGCTGCTCTTGCTTATTGTAAGTACATATTATTAGTTCTCCAAATTATGAAATTGTTGATAAAAATGAACAGTTTGATTCAAAAAAGTTAAACATGTATTTGCAGTATTGGTAGTTAGCTACAGTATTCTTTGATACTATTTATATATTTTTTTTATCAATGTAAACATTACTCCATAGTCTTTGAATTGCTGGCTTTTAAATGCTTCTACTCCACGACTTCGAGATTTGTTAATTTTGCAAAATGGGAATTTGAATATTCTGACAGGCCATCTTGCTGATATCAATAAATGGGAGGTTCACATTGATACGTTCTCGGCCATGAATGGAATATCTCGGTTTTGTGAAAATGATTACCCATGGAGGTATATTCAATTTTAATGGCATAATATTTTCATAGATTCTTGAATCCTCTCTCTTAATCTTTGCATGCTGTAATCACTATTACAGTATGGTAGGTTTGTGTATCAATAAAATAATCGGTGTCATATAATGAAGGTATTCCAAAGAAGAAGGGATTCCGCTGGATGATTTTCGTCACAGAAACTTTACATATCTGATCAGGTTTGTTGCTCATCGTTTTGGTTTGTTCATGACAAGCAACAAAAACTTTGTTTAATTGATGCCAGTCTTGGGAAGGATACTTCCTGCTGCAACTGTTAATAGACAATTTATTGTAGATAAGCTTTTGCTATGAGCCTCGGACTCCACTTTTATGTTTCTGAACAGAATAAGTAGTTTTCTAGTGAGAATCAGAATTATTTATTATTAATTGTGCATGATCGATGTTTTCCCCCTTTTCTTCTGGTCTTAACAGTGAGCATTCTACTGTTGATGGATTCAATTGTTTATTTTCTGTCAATGGCTTCTCAAGGGCTCGCCTTCAACTTGGTTTTCCACCCATCATCTTGGTGATAACGATAACATCCATCCCCCTTCCTAGGTCGCATTACCTTGTTAACAAGTAAACATTTTCATTCTTTCTTCAGGTCAAAAAGCCGAAGGTATACATTCATGGAAGTACAAGAACAGAGGGTATCATGCAACTAAAATGGCCAGGATGCTCATGATTAATTTGAGATGGAACTCAGTGTTTGTAAGTCGAAATTGAAGCATAGACATGGATAGTTACCTGCGGAATTCCAATTTTACTTCAATCTTTTCTTAACATAGACAACGAGAAAGCCAGCGCTGTTGGTGGAAGCAATCTGTGCAATTTATTCCAAAATGAGTGTATTTGGAAAGCTAATATTATCCTTTCAGTGACCAAAATTCGGAACCTAAAATTTTTTGTTTGACTGAGATGTATTGGTTATGATTGGAATGAGTTTATTCTTATATACTGCTAGACCTCTTAAAAGCTTAGTCTAAAATGAAGTTTCGTAGCCTAATCACTTTAATTATAGAATAAACATGAAAGTGGACGTCCAAGAACGACCTGTGTATTGGGCTTCATTTCTTAAATGGGCTGAATTTGAGCCGTTCTATGGGCTTTATTAGAAAATTTTTCAAACGAACCTAAATAATGGTGCTTTGTACTGTTCTCGTTTGCCCGGTGTTTAAATAAATATATATATTCAAATGAAAAGGGGCAGGACTTAGAAGAAGGGTTAATTCTGCAACGGCTTGTCGTTTGTAATATAACCGAGCATTGGAAGATGTGTAATAAGGAGTGAGAAGCATGTACCTTGCCGTAATTTCAGATCTTTATCTTCAAAACCCAATCCCAAAATCTCTGCTCTACTCTTCACGTAGCATTTCTCCAGAAACCCCAAATTCAACAATGCTTCTTCAACCGTCTCTGCATCACCAGAAGGCGTCACTTTCATCAACGATCTCCTACTCGCAACCCCTCCCAGGGAAAAATCCGGATTTTGCCCTTCGCCAAACAATAAATTTCCGGAAACTTCCAATCACATGCAAAATCTCAATCTCACAAGTGCACAACTATGGAACTGTTGATTATGAGAGAAGACCAATGATGAACTGGAACTCTATCTACCGAAAAATCTCTTTGATGGAAAATCCTGGATTGGGCGCTGGGACCGTCTTGAATCAAATTGAGAAAAACGGCAAGAAGTTAACTAAATGGGAGCTTTGTAGGGTTGTTAAGGAACTGAGGAAGTTCAAGCGGTACAAGCAAGCTCTGGAGGTAATAAAATATACTGTTTGGTTATACTTTCTTGCATGTATAATTTTGTAAGTTAAAATTGCTGCTTTTAATACACACATTTTTGAGTATTAAAAAAAGTTAGCACTTGCAGTGTAATTTTGTTCAGTGGTTTTTTCGTATGCTGAATGCCAGTTGCATGACTAGTTGGATATGGTAATTTTAATAGTCATTAAGCAAATATCACTTTTTGTAGGTTTATGATTGGATGAACAACAGAGAAGAGAGGTTTAGAGTATCTGCTAGTGATGCAGCAATTCAATTGGACCTTATTGCTAAAGTGCGTGGAGTTTATAGTGCTGAAGATTTTTTTTTTAGGCTTCCAGATTCTGTGAAGGATAGGAGGATATATGGAGCTTTGCTGAATGCCTATGTGAGAGCTAAAATGAGAGAAAAGGCAGAATGCTGGATTGATGACATGAGAAATAAAGGTTATGCCAACCAAGCACTTCCATTCAATGTGATGATGACTCTATACATGAACCTCAAAGAATATGATAAAGTTGATATGTTGATTTCAGAAATGGTGGAGAAAAACATACGACTTGATCTATATTCCTATAACATTTGGTTATCGTCTCGTGGATCCCAAGGATCTGTAGAAAGGATGGAAGAAGTGTTTCAGCAAATGAAACTGGATAAAAACGTTACTCCCAACTGGACAACATTTAGCACAATGGCTACAATGTACATCAAGATGGGGCAGTTGGAAAAAGCTGAAGATTCCCTGAGGAGGGTTGAGAGCAGAATCACAGGTCGGGATCGGATGCCTTATCACTATCTCCTAAGTCTATATGGTAATGTTGGTAATAAAGAAGAGGTTTATCGTGTATGGAACATTTACAAATCAGTTTTTCCCAATATTCCAAATTTGGGATATCATGCTATTATATCATCTCTGATTCGAGTGGGTGACATTGAAGGGGCAGAGAAGACTTATGAGGAATGGCTGCCAATTAAGACATCCTATGACCCTAGAATAGGAAATCTTCTTATGAGTTGGTATGTGAAAGAGGGAAATTTTGACAAGGCTGAAAATTTCTTTAACCATATGGCAGATGCTGGGGGAAAGCCAAATGCAAATACGTGGGAGATTCTTGCAGATGGTCAAATCAAAGAGAAGAGAGTTCCCGAGGCCTTGTCTTGCTTTAAGGAAGCTTTTATTGCTGAAGGAGCGAGTAGTTGGAAACCGAAGCCTGTACTTGTCTCAGCGTTCTTTAACCTGTGTGAGGAAAAAGCTGACATGGCAAGTAAGGGAGTTTTCGAGGATTTATTGAGGCAGTCAGGATATCTTGAAGATGAAACATATGCATCTCTTCTCAAATTGTCTATCACCAGCAGCAATAAACTGTCAACTGAGAATGATAATGAGGAGAATGAAGTGCTTCTCAGCCAGATGGAGGGCAGTCTTTGACATGTTATGGCTTCCTCGTGTATATGGGGAGATTGTTGGTTTAGGCCTCACATGCTGGGAAAAGTGTTTAAGCTCAAATTTTCAAGGTATTTTACTATATTTGCATGGTCCAACTGGAAAATTTTGTTCTCAGCCAGTGGTAGCCAGTAATTTTCAGTTTTTCTGGTACAGCAACGTCGAGAGGCTTGTTACAACTCATGTGCTTTTCTTCTTCATATTTGTACATTGCTTTCCTCCTCTTTTTGGTAGTTTATGGGGCCAAGTCCTACATTTTTATAGCATAAAGTAAATCTATGATTGATTTTGTGTCTCACTAGAGGCAAATTCTCACAATTAAGCTAGAGCCAGCATTCAACACGTGGAAAACATTGTACTACTTGTTCCATAATTTGCAAATATGAAACTGGTATGGATTGTAGACCATCTAAACTCGATAAATGGTTGGTGCTTCACTAATAAGTCATGTTCCTATAAAGTTGATCTTGTATTTGTAAGGATTGATCAGCTGAGAAATATCCCAGCAATCGTTTCATGTGTCTAGTTTTAGCGTTAAATTGACTGTAACACACATAACCTGATAGTACTAATTAAACAAAAACAAAAATCATACAAGGGTAGATACGATAACAGAAAAGACAAGGTGAACACTGTCACATTGCAATATAAGAGTTACATGCCACGCACACTGCTTGTGCCCTTATTTATACTGGAGTTGGCTGCAAACGTACAAGATGAAGAACAGGAGAAGCTTTCAGGGAAAGACCATCATGGACTTCGTATCGGATCAGCGAAAGCAAAAGGATTTGGTGGCGTTGTTAAGTTTCCTATGTTGTCTTCCAACATCCGAATGACAACTTGCATCGGAGGTCGATCTGCTGGATCCTTTTGGGTGCACCAGAATGCTACGATTGCCAATTTTTTCGCTATCTCCTCTTTAGTTCCCATATCTTCTCCTTTCTCAAGGCATTTGTAAGCACAAACAGGAAAGTAATCTTGGCCTTCAGTTTCTACTCTCGCATCTAAGAGTCTTCTTCCTCCAACTATTTCGAGTAATAATACCCCAAAGCCATATATATCCGATTTACACGTTGCATTTCCAGAACTCCATAATTCAGGCGCAGTATAAGCCCGTCTTCCTCTGACACCTGTCACAGATGGAAGAATCTTCTTTGAGAACAATCTCGACAAACCAAAGTCTGTGATCTTGGGATTGAAATTGGAGTCTAGTAAGATATTCTCCGGTTTGAGATCGCCATGAATGATACTCAGTTCGCTTTCTTCATGTAAATACTGCAATCCCTTAGCTAGGCCCATGGCAACATTATAACGCGTATCCCAACTAAATTTCGCGCTCTCAGGACTAAAAAGGAAGCAATCTAAGCTTCTATTTGCCATGTATTCATATACAAGAAGTACCGATGCATCAATACAAATACCCAACAAACGAACCACATTTATGTGGTGAATCCTTCCAAAAACGCAAATCTCATTGAAAAGATCTTCTTTGCGAAGTGATGAATCATTTAGTCTCTTCACAGCCACAGGAACTCCATTTTTAAGGTATCCTTTATACACAGTCCCGTAGTATCCTTCTCCCAATTTTCTACTGAAATTATTTGTCATCTCCTCGAGATCAGTCACGGTGAATATGGCTGGAGAAAGAGCTCCGCAATCTTCAAGTAGATACCAAGTTTTTTGCCTCTGCTCCAGTTCCTTATTTATCTTTAATATCGAGTAAAGCAAACTGAATGTGCTGGCGACTGCTAGTAGAAGAACAATGATACTTATAGCTGCAATTGTACTAAAACAATATTACTTAAAAAATATATATTCATTAAGCAATCAATTAAAGATATTATAAAAAAAATAAGTGATTTTAAAGCTTGAGATTACCACACTAGCTATGTACTTATGTATTACCTACATATGGTGAGAAAAAAGGAGGTCCAATCTTAATGGAAGTACCACCTGTCATGTCTTCGGTCAGGTATTTAATAAAGCATAGTCCAGTTGCTGCCCACGCAAAATACATAGTCACAGTTGATAATGGAAGTTTGAACGAGGACATCAAGGATATGGGCGGTTTGATATTTTTCTCAATTATTTCTGACATAATAATGTTGAAAACAGCTATACACACCAAACCCAAGACGGGAAGGAGCCCTGAAAATATACAGTCCTTGAGTTCTGTTATCTTGCTGGTGAAAGGCATCTGTTCTTTCTTGATCTGTGGCAGATCCATCCCAATTTCATTATCAATTTGATCTGAAATTTCCGTTCCTGTTTTCAGTTGAATGAACTGCAAAAGTGCAAACAGCAGGCATAAATTGAGTACATTTTCTAGATAGGGTGAAGAGGAAGGGAAGAGGAAATTGAACTTGCCTCCTTATACAATCCATCAATATTGATTTCTATCAAATGCTGATACTCCGCATCAGGTGCAAATGTGAAGATCACCCCTTCATTATCAAAATTTTCTGAAGTGTATACCTCAATAGCAGAGATAAAAACCTGTGAAACAAAAATGTAAATGTAAAGCCATGGAGCATTTTGTGGCAGATTTTTGTCCATCCTAATAATTCTGTGTTTATGCACACATGGACAAACAGATGTGTTAAGCAGCTGAACTTGCCTTGTAATCATTGTTGGAATAGGCTTGGTCTTCGGTAGTTTCTGAGAAAAATGTGACACAGAAAAACAGAGACAACACCAAGATAGACAAAACTCCTATAAATAATGTGTCTTCCAACTGGTGATCCTTGTTGAGCTTTACCATCTTGATACCAATTTCATTATCAAGTTTTTGTGAACACTTCATTCTCATTATCAGTTGAATTATGGCCTGCAAAAGCGCAAATATAAAACCTGAGTGTTCAATTTTTACTTTGGGTGTGGATTTCTGCAACATCTCTTTATGTTCTCCATCCAAATAATTCATTTGTACATAGCAAGGAATCTGAACTTGCCTTGTTCTTTTTCTTGGATTGAGCCAGCTCTAAGACTGTGCTTCCTGCTTTATCCTTCAAATCCAATAGCTTCTCCTTCTGGGTTTGTTTCACCCAATTCATCAACACTACAAAAGCTTCCTCCTTATTGTACTTCAAAGCTAGATGCAGTACAGTCTCTCCTCGAGCTGTTCTCTCATCAAGGCAATCTTCAAATTCCATTAGCAATTCATTTATAATGTTTGTCTTTCCATGTATCGCAGCACAATGAAGTGAAGTTCTACCTTCACTGTCCTTGAGCATACGTAGTCCAGGATCATGCAGTAGGAGATACTTCACAATATCTATGTGCCCCTTCTCAATAGCCAAATTTAATGCGGTAAACCCATCTTCATTCAGTTCCCATGCAAAAGAAGATTTATATGATAACATCGTTCTTACAAATTCACAATGACCATTTGCAGCAGCTATATGTAGTGGAGTATTAGCTGTTACCATTGCTGAATCTACAAGAACATCTGGGTTTTCACGAAGCAGGAGCAGCAACTGCCCAACATTTCCAGAAAGCGCAGCTTTGAATAACTCCGACTCCATGTTTGCAGCTTCAAATACAACCATGTGAGCAATATACCAGGGGGTTAAAAAAAAAAGAAAAAAGAAAAGAAGAGTTGACAGCAAAGGATCCTTCCAACAACACAAGAACTACAGAGGAACTTGCATAGACATAAATGACAGGGACGTCTGCAGGTCAATTCCTATCATTTGAACTTCAAAAGGTAAATATATCATACAAATCGTTATCTAGATAGTTCATATCAATGTCATCATTAAAAAAAAAAAAAGAAGGACACATTATATCGATGTTATCATTAAAAAAACACACACACAGAAGACATATGATCCTTCCTAGGTCGTGCTAGCAGATGATACATACAGTCTAATACAAAAGGAAACAACAAAATTGTCTTCAATGATTATCTTACAATAACAATTTGAAAAATACGGATGATTACTTACATAACAATTTGAAAAATACCGCCTAGTTTTGTCTTATCCTCATTTAGGTACTTTAATAATTAATAACTAGTGGTGATAAGATATCCTCGAAGTAATGGTAGCAACCTTGAAAAGGACAAACTTTGTGCTTGTAGGATGCCCGTGCAAGCAAAGTTGCTTTCAATTTCCTTTACCATGCAATTTTTGCACAAGAAACTTCAAGGGCAAATTCCTTTACAATGAAAGGTTTGGCAACAACTATCAGTAACTCTCATGTATCATGGCCGGCCCTGAAAAAACTAGAAATAGACAAAATGTCAGATTTCCTTATTAAATTGGAAGTTTAAAAGCAGTTTTTGTTGTTTTAGTTAAAAACTACAAGTCTTCAGAATGTTTTTTATGTTGTTGTTTATTAAATTTTTCCAGTAATATAATACGAGGCAAAAAAAAAAAAAAAAATTATAACACTAAAACAAAAAATAACTCATTTGCAAGCAAACATAATAATACCTAAAGGTGTCAACATTTGATTTTGCAGTGTTTTAAGCAAAAAATACCTTTACAAAAACAAAAATGTTAATGACGTCTTATTATACCCAATGAATAAGAATTCTTTTATTAGGGAAATCAGAAATGTACAGATTTGTTTTGACAACAAAAATTAACATTTGTCCATGAGTGCTTAGGCTAGATATACCAGCAATCTCCGAAGCGCCTTATTGTCCTTTTATGTATTGGTTCGACTACTGTAAGTTCTGTTCATTAGGAACAACCTAAAGGTTAAATTTTGTTGTCAAAAAATCTGGTACATTCTGTTTATAGACTTGAAAATGCAGAATTCAGTAATGATGGAAATTGAAAATGCAGTACGCAGGGGAGACGAAAACCTTTATTTGTTGTCAAAAAATCTGTACATTTCTGTTATAGACTTGAAAATGCAGAATTCAGTAATGATGGAAATTGAAAATGCAGTACGCAGGGGAGACAAAACCTTTATTCTCCAAGCACTTGAAGAAAATCCAGACTTGCTTATGGGTCCAGCATCCAGAAATCTTGTGCAGCTTGCATCTAAATATGGTAAACACACTGTTGTAATGTTGTTATTAGCTCGCAGGCCTTCATTAGCTATGGAGCGAAATGAAGATGGTTATTGCTCCATCCATCTGGCAGCTGCACATGGATATGAAATCGTCATTCTAGAGCACTTGAAATTCAACCGGAGTTTGTGCATCATAAGGGACAACAATGGATGGACACCTCTGCACTGGGCGACCACCAAAGGAAGGACTGGTGTTATACAACTAATTCTTAGGGAGAGTGTAGAAAACATCCAATCCTTGACATTTAAAGGAGAGAGTTGTTTTCACCTGGCAGTTCAACATAGTCAGAGTGAAGCTTTTCGCATCCTGGTGCATTGGCTGGAGCAACTAACCTGTGAGCATATGAAGAATTTGATTAACACTAGGGATAATGAAGGCTTTGCGGTCTTGCACAAGGTGGTTCTTAAAAATCAATACCAGGCAAGCTTCACCTTTGCTTCTCTTTCACATTGCTAAAGAAAAAAAAAAAAGGAGGCAAAATTGAATTTTGGTTTTTGCTTTATAAGTATCTGTCCTCAATTGTTTTCTCTGTCAAAATCAACGGTGTGATGCAGATCCTAGAGGCACTGATTTCAAGTAAAAGAATTTGCAGGGCACTGCAAGTAAACATCACTGATGCTTCTGGTCTCACAGCGCTAGATTTGTTCTACCAGTATTCAAATGAACCAGACAGGGAGATTGGAGAACTGCTCAATAGAGTGGGAGCTTCGAGAGCAAGAAGACCTAGGCCTGTTTTAATCCCTATTAATGATGATGACAACATAAACGGGCGTAACATTTTTTTAGTGCAACTATTGGCAAGGTTCCTTAGAGTCATCAACAGTGATAATAGTGACAGAATCCCTATTGAGATTCTTGGCTTTCTGCTGCAACTTGTAGCAGCAGTTTTGATATATTCATTACAAGCAGTAAACAGCCCCTTTGTTTCCAATACTGAGCACTTAGAAGGACAGAGATTCCATTACAATATTGGAGATTTGTTGAGGGGATATGGGGAACCTGCGCAGGTATTCCATACAATGGTTACCAACAGCTCAATGTTTGTATGGTCAACTATCCTCATCCTCTTGCTTCTATTGCATCTTCCTATCGATATTCACCTTTTTATTTTGTTACTACAACCAGTGATAATCAATTATTTTTTTGCTATGAAGAGAAATTTACCTTCTTTTACCATTATAACTGGTACTTTTCATATTCAAATCTTCTGGTTAGTGTGGATAGGAGTTGTCACTTACAGTTCCACAGCATTTGTTGTAACCAAATTCTTGGTTTGGCGGGCCAAACACATAATGCAACGTTTAAGAGGAGCCAGGCCTCAAGAACAACAAGGAAACTGAAAAAAAGAAAAAGGGAGATCAGACTTTTGAACAAGCATTCATGTTGATATACTCAAAGCGGCTGGAAGATTTGCTTAAATAGATTTTGTCATATATATTCCCATTGTAATTGCGTGCGTACATGTTCATACTTCACATATTTTATTTCTTTCTTTAATTTATAAATTTTTGGAATACATTTGCTTATTTATAAATAAATTAAAAAAAAAAAAAGAAAAAAGAAAAGGAAGGCTTAGCAAATATCAATTCATGTATCAGATTGGCTCGGTTCCTTTTTCTTTTCTTTATTACATAGAAAAAATTTCAATGGGGAAAAGCTAATTTCTCACCTGATATAGTGCAAGGAGATGTCCAGAACTTAGGCGTGGGAAGGACCAACTCCTGTTGCCTTTCCAGTCAATTGCGCTTCCCTCTGTTAAAAGAAAAATGGAGAATACAAGAATATGAAGACAATCTGCATTAATAAAGCCAATTAAAAGAAATTACATATTCTTTTTCTCTATGAGAAGACAAAACCTAAAGAAAATCAGGAAATTAATGGCTGAGAGACTGGAAAGGGAAGTAAAACCAAATGGACATTGAAAATGACAAAAGAGAACAAAGCTTACAATAGAGAAAGATGGTGTATTGAAGGTAGCCCGAAGCAGCAACGGCATTGCTCCGGGCTACGGTCCAGTGCTGCTTTCAACTCGATTTTCTATTATTCTTTCAATTTCTGCATTTCACATACCTACATAGATAGATATTTCAAAGTCCACTTACAATGCTCGCAGCACCTGGACATGGCGGTGATGCTACTCTTCACCCCATTTTCTCCGCTGAGCGAGTTCCCGCTTTAAGCTCACATATAAATGACGTCGTTTTATACCTAGCTGCAAACTGCAGCGGCACATTGAAGGGAAGATGAAAAGGGTAAACGACTGAACGAAGAGAAGTAGTTTACCGGGTTTTGCAAAACTTTCAGCCCTCAAAAATTTTTCGTTTACAAGTTGTAGCGTCATTATGCTATTAATTTTCGTCGGGGGAGAGCAAGCGACAGGTCGTCGTTAAAGAAGGATAGCTTCATTATTAGATTTTCTAGAAACTGAACGGTGGCGTATTTTCGCCATTTATTGAAGCTTTAATGTATGAATGACACAACATAATAAAGTGAAGTCGTGCCAAGAGTATTTTATTTCTCTAAAATGTTTTATTTCTTAGCTAATTATATAGCTTAACTTAGAAAACATTTGGACATAAAATCATAATTAATTTTTAATTAAAATAATATATTATTTGATAATTATAAATTCCAATATGAAATGTTATTTATAACAAATTAAAAATATTAAGAAAAAAAATTTGAAATTCGACTTTGTAAGTACATTTATCTTTTTACCAATAGTATTAATTTTTTTAACAGTAAACCTAAGTAAAATATTTATATGTAATTACAATAACATATAATGAATGTGATTTCATCCATAGACCGTATATGCAATAATCAAATTAAAGTCATATAATATAATTAAAACTTCACTCACATAACATATTAAATTAAAAAATATAACTTAAACATCTTTACAATTTTCGCTTTGAGAGTGAATACTTATTCGAATAAAAAATAAAAATAAAATTAATCTGAATTTTTTTACATAATATAAAATAAAATGATATGTAAAAAAATATTTGTTATTGCCAAAAATTAATCTGAGAATGTATTCATAGTTAAATAAAAATAAAATCTACAATTTTGGGATGAGATGAATTACATTGTGATACTATATTAACAACTAGGTTTGTAAAAAATGACAATTAAAAATATTAAAAAAAATAACAAATATCAGTACCTGCTTCATCTTTAAATAAATTGGAGGAATAATGCTATAAATATGCAATTTAAAAATAGCCAAATTCGAGTTCAAAACTAATAAGAAAGACGACATTTTATTGTAAGTTTAATTAATTTTAACTTGCTAATTGGCGGTTTTTGCTCAATTATTATATTTTTACTTTCTCGGTCTAATGAGGGACAAAATTGAAAATATAAGTGAAAAACAATATTTCTATGAACAATGATATTGCCTATTAAGTGGATTGATTGAAATAATTTTCATTAAGAGAATTATTAAATTGACATTTAATTAGTTTGGATTTGAATTCTTAAATTGAGACCTAAATCTTCCCTAAACATAAGGATTACATAGAGTTGAATAATGGTACAGTTAGTGTGAGGAAATAATAAATGTGGGTATCAATACTGTAGGGTGGTGGTCACATGGAAGAGCACATGGGGCAATTTAGAGAGAGACATTGTCTCGCAAGACATGCATTGCTCTTGTTCTACTCCAACCAAAACATGGTTCCAGCTTGGCCCTTTGGTTTTTTATTCGTATTTCCCAAAATAACCCTCCTATTTCTATTCTACATTACAACAATACCTACAAATTAATTGAAAAACAAAAAGACAAACATCAAAGGTATGATTGTAAGGCTGCGCTGCCAGCAGATCAGCCATAAGATCAAAGCTATGAAAGTTGCGTCTTTTTATTTTTCCTTTTTAGCTCATCTATTATTTGCATTTTGCACTGTATATACAACCGATGATAATCAGCCGCGTTAACATTTTTTTTTTTTTTTTTTTTCTTGTATATACAGACCGATGAATAATCGCCGCGTTAAACATTTTTTTTATTTTTTTTTTTTTTTTTTGTTTATATTAAAAATATTCTTAGGTCATTGTTTTAAATTTAATTATATTCGCACCGGTCAAGCCTATAAGGAGCGCTTTCCATCATTTATTTTAGAAGTATTATCTTTTTTTTCTTTAAATAATAAAGTGGAGTTATTTTTTTTTTCCTTTGAATAGAGTATATAGTCTGTTATTAAACTTTAAAGCTGTATATATCATCATTAATTTTCTAAATAACCAATTATAAATTTAACTAATTTAGAGAAGTAGCCAAAACAAAATAACGAAAGGTCCTACAGATACATTCAATGAATTCAACCAAAATCTATCCTGAAGATTGGTTTGCTGTAATACTTGGGAGGCTAAGAAATCTGAATTTGGATTAGCTGCTTCAACTCTCTTCTCTTGACCTAACATATTAGTTCAAGATTGGTTCATTTTCAGGAATGAAAATGTTCGTATTTATTCATATTTTATAGAAATTGTCTGGTAGGTGCAAGAGCAGACTACGCTCATGCTATGGGCCAACAAAACAAATCCATGTTATGTCACCTGCTTATACAGAATCAGAATCAAAACACATGCAATGCAAGATCTCACAAAAACATCGGATGGGACCGGACCCATCAACTAAAATCACAAAAATTTTCTACGTGTCATCACATGACGGGTAGTGGAAAATTGGGTATGCTAATACCATAAAAACACATTACATTAGATTAGAAAAATCAAATGTCACCTTTTGTTTGTTCACATTTTGCAAAAAAAAAAAAAAAAAAAAAAAAAAAAAAAAAAAGGGGAACCATGCAAGTCATAATTTAAAAAAGCGAGGGCCATTTTTGTTCTATAAAACTAGCCTAAACCATTTTTACACGACCATGTTACCTGTTTCTATAAGCGCATAGACTTACCGAAATTAATTCATAGCTAATTTTTGCTCGACATCGACTAACTATAAGCTACAGATCACACAGTTCTAACATGCTTAAATCGTTATATTGTCATGTGCACGTCGCGCTTTCCATACCTATTGTGCGAGAGTTTCGCGCGAGCGCATGCCCAATAGTACCAAGCCCACAATATCATACTCTCTTCTACGTACAAGCATGCGGTAACTCTCGATCATCTGCGAGAGAGCGTGCGCTAAATCTCACGTTCACTTACTCAATTCCTCTTCCTGTCATGATACGAATATCACATTGAGACTTCGAATGACACACCCTGCCAACGTACAGCGGCTCAGAGGGGCTACTGACCATTCCAGACATTACTCTGATGAACATCTATATCTCTCAATTAGCCGACCCGCGCTCGTTAAGATACGTGCTACACACCGCTATACAGAGAGTATTACTTCACTCTCACACATCCGTCTATATCAAAAAAAAAAAAAAAAAAAAAAAAAAAAAGGGGGACATGCAAGTCATAATTTAAAAAAGCGAGGGCATTTTGTTCTATAAAACTACCTACCATTTAACGACCATGTTACCTGTTTCTATAAGCGCATAGATTAACCGAAAATAATTCATAGCTAATTTTTTGCACCAAAAAAATTGGTCATCGTTCATCAATGGCAGAGCTAGAGAGCCCAAATGTGATGCAAAAACTCATCACATTTCTCTCTTCTTTGCTTCAAAGGGTAGCTGAATCCAATGATCTCAACAGTCAATTTCAACCCCAGAAAATTTCAGTCTTTCATGGACTAACTAGACCCACTATCTCCATTCAAAGCTATCTAGAGAGGATCTTCAAGTATGCCAATTGTAGCCCATCTTGTTTTATCGTTGCATATGTTTATCTTGATAGGTTTGCCCAAAGACAACCCTCTTTGCCTATCAATTCTTTCAATGTTCATCGTCTGCTTATAACCAGCGTCCTGGTTGCCGCCAAGTTCATGGATGACATGTGAGTTTTTCAATTCTTTCAATTCTGCTTCCAGACTTCAAATTCTTTAATTTCTTAAATTTATTTTTGTCGGATTTTAATCCATTGCCTTGAAATTTGCCCCAACATAGAACATTGCTCTGTTTCTTATGATTTGGGTTTGGTTTCTTGTTTCTTCATTGCCTTTGTCTTTCTGCAAATCGAGATGAAAGAATTCTTAAATCAAATGAAAGAAGACTAATTAGTTGTTGTCTATGTATTTTTGGGTTCCTTTACTTCTTCGCGAATCATTCAGGATTTACATTTTTCTTTCTTGTTTTTTCTTTTTGGTTTTCCAAGCCATGTGAAAAGCTTTCTGGTTAGTTTTCTTCATGCAAGCCGGTGTAGATGCCTGACATTTCACCAAATCTTTTGCAAATTTATTAAAAAGATTGATAATGGTTAATTGCAATTTGATTGCATTTTTGTTACAGGTATTACAACAATGCTTACTATGCAAAAGTTGGAGGAATCAGCACAATAGAGATGAACTATCTCGAAGTGGATTTTTTATTTGGATTGGGTTTCCACCTAAATGTGACCCCTAACACATTCCACACTTATTGTTCCTATCTGCAAAGGGAGATGATGCTTCAACCTCAACCTCAACCTCCTTTAAGCATAGCTGAATCTTCATTGAACGTGGGGAGATCTCTAAAGCTCCATTTGTGTTTCAATGAGGATGAAACTTCCCATCAAAAGCAACAGCTTGCTGTTTAAGCTTTTTTGATTATATATTATAAGCTCTCTAAATGTGTAGCTAGTTATAGAGATAGTGACTCTTCTCCAGTATTCTTCTCTTATTTTTGGGATTGGCACAAATTGTGTACTAAAACCAACTTGGTTTTTAGCATTTGCCCTTTCATTTTGTTGGTCTTTTCTTGTCTGGTTTTTGGAATATTCAAATTATTTGGTAATGTACAGATGGGATTATCTTCTTTACAGTCTGGCCATGAAGAATCTCTCTCTTACTTGATGTTTTAATTAAAGAACCTATAAATTTGGGTTGACAGCTTATTTTTCCTCTGCTTTTGCGGATGCTATACGGTTGATTCATGTTCTTATCCATGTCAAGATTCTAAACTTTTGGGTTGCCACTAAAAAGTGTAGAGATAGTGATGTGGTTGCGTTCTTAATTGGAAAAAAGGAAATAAAGAATAATACGAATAAAGCTTGATGCTGGCAAGACAAAATGGGTAGGGTAGCGGACAAAAGAATAATGCAAAATTGCACAGAAAGAGTATAATATTGCTGTTGTAGTTAGGCTTGGCCAAATCACGGTTCCTGGAACCGGAACCGCCGGTTCGAACCGGTCCGGAACCGGAACCGGTGAGAACCGGAACCGTTCGAACCGGTCCGGAACCGGAACCGGTGAGAACCGAAACCGGGACGAACCGGAACCGGAACCGGAATATTCCGGTTCGGTCCGGTTCCAGTCATACTTTCACTACTCGCGATACTCTCTGAGGACCAGCTACCACCCAGGAAACTCGATCACCGTATCGACTATCCAGTTGTGCCTGAGAGAGAGACTTACCTCGCCCTACCCCTCGCGTGACTGTATTCTAAGGGCAATCCTGCACGTGTACTCTGATCCAGCTGCGCCAATGCGCGTGTACCACATCTCTACCAAGCCATCCTCCCTCACGCATAAACATACGTATTTTTCTGACACAAGCAATTACAGTCTAACGTGAGTACCGGAGACTATATTGCGTTATCCCAACGACATCCATACAGACATCGAGTGAGACAGAGAATCCTAGAATATGAGTAAGAGTAACATCTCTCTCTCCAATACCTCACCGCTCTATAGCAAATTTCGCAAAACACCCTTCTCCCGAGAAATGTATTATCACGAATTAGCCACAACACGCCACTCATACCTGCGCCTTCTACACTCACTCACCATATACCGCTCCCCACTATACCAAGTGAGAGAGCGAGTCGCTAATAAAATTATAAACCCTACGCCTACACCCTACAAAGGGACAACAGAAAAATGAAATTAAAAAAATAAATACATATTCTTCTTATAATTATTGGTGCTGAAACGTTGTGTTTTTTTTTTTTTAGTTTTATTGATTTTATTGTGAAATCTATTAATTATTCCTCCCAATAGCTATAAACGGCTATATAACGGCTAGTTTCAAGGGTATTTTTGAAAAATTAATTTTTTGAATTTATTATAAATACCTCATTTCATTTACAAATTCATTATAAAAAAATCTCTACTCTCTCTACTTACTCTCTCTACAATATTTTTTTAAATTATATTCAAACTTTTTTAAACAAAAAATAATTTCAGTGGAAGAATTTTTTTGTAAAAAATAATTATATTCAAGTCTTTAAAAAAATAAATTTAATTGTAGAATTTTTTAATTTTTTAGGTGTATTTTTTTTACAAAATAACTTTTCACAAATTTATTAAATTTTAAAACCCGGTCTTCAAAAATTTTAAAATTTAAAATTATGTGATTTCACCGGAAAATCGATTCCGGAACCGCGCGTTTTATCCACCGGAACCGGGAACCGGAACCGGAACCGGAACATGCCGGTTCCAAACCGGAAACCGGAACCGGACTGTTTTCGGTCGGTTCCGGTTCCGTTCGGTTCCGGTTCCAGTTTTTTTGGAACCGGAACCGCCGGTTCTGGAACCGGAACCGCCGGTTCCGGAACTGTGGCCACCCCTGGTTGTAGTTAATTAATTTGGCAAGTGATGACAATTTCTTCTATTTGACAGTTGTAATGATTCGTGCGAGGGGACATGCAACATGTGCAATCATACAAAACTAAGTGATAATTTTCCTAAATTTTTGTTTTTTTTCCCTCATTTTAAGATAAGTAAAATTATTTTTCAATACATTTAACTGTAGTGTAAACAAGTCTTTTTCATTATATACTCACATTTTCTAATGATACCTGTCGTATTTCATTTAAAGAAATAATTGATGATATTTTTAGCTGATTTGTGTTTATTATTCTTTGGCCCCTTGCAACTTCAGGTTGGATAGAGAATTACAAGTTCCCTATTAACCGGAGGTTGGGCTGGAGGAGATTCTTAATCAAGAAAAGTGAAATAATTAAGATGGTAATTAAGAAAGAGGAAGATTTTATTAATTCCATATGAACATATAAATTAATAATAGCATTACAATCAAGAAGGAAATAGGTAGCTAATAATAATACCATGTTTAAGCTATTTGGACAAAGAAAAGGTTTCGGATTAACTAATTGGACAACTTGCTTCTTATCTTATTGAATATCTGAATCGAGCACCTAGCCAAAAAAGGGACAGAAGCAGCGAGCAAAATGTAGCGAAATCTTACAGATTCGTCAGGAGTAACAGCGAAAATGGCAGAGGCGTAGGTCACAATCATTGAAAAAGTAGCAACCCATATTTCAAAGTGAAATGGGAACCTGTATGTCAGAGATACAATGAGCAGTAAAGATGTGGAAAGCGCTACCGTGTTAGAAATCAAGAAAATGTAATAGGCATTCTTTTGTGTAGCGTAAATAGCCCTGCCAGCCACATGACCACCCTCGTCATCTTGCCATACGCCACCAGGAGGATTTACCCCTGCCTGAAACGTCACCGCAGTTATTAACGCCGCTACCAATAAAAGAACGTTTCGGGCCTCGCTCGGAGAATCCCTTCCGTCTTCGTATTGGAAGTAGCTAAACCAGCTCCTCCCTCTGCTTAGATTAGGGTTACCCATTTTTCTTCGACCGTAGGCTAGGGTTTTTGGCTTAAAGAGCAGGCTTTAGGATTAATTTTATTTCCTGGTCGGTAATAGTAATATATAGAATTATGACTTGCATTTTTGTTAATCAAACTCCTTGGCGAGGAGGAAGCAAAATCTTGGCTTTCCTGTCCTAAAAATCAGAAATTATAATAATGATGATAGATTCTACATGATACTATTATGAGTTGGGTGATTCTTGTAATAATACTGTCCGTAACTGTGAATTATCAAGAATCATCGCGATTGTAATTAAGGTAAGAAGAGCGTATTTCTAACTTTTATTAATTTTTTCTTTCTTTCCACTATTTAGAAAGCCAATTAGATTGATTGATTTATCATGTAATCTGAAAAAAAAATATTCCTCAATCAAATTAATTATTTTCTATTATTTCTATAAATAGTTTATATCACTTTTAATCAATCTTGCAATCGATTATGGTTAAAAAAAATAATAATATTCTTTTGGTTTGAATCCATCTTAGTCGTACCTTTTCCTTCCTCTCCATCACTTCATTTTCTTTCTTTCTTTCTTTCTTTTTTTTTTTTAAAGGACAAGAAGAAAAAATAAACAATAGATTGAATAGAAAAAATGAGAAACATAAAGGCTTTGAAAGGGAAGAAAGCTACAGCAGCAATCAATGCCACCACTATTAGCAATATATTTCAGCAATCACTCGGTGAGTCCCTCACTTCATCATATTGGAAATAACTAAACCAACTCCTACCAGCAATAGCTTCTGATAAAAAGAACTATTAAGGGCTAAGGCCCAAAACAGAGAGTGGATGGTTGGAAGAACATTAAGCTACTGCTGGATCAGGAAAATGGAAGCAAAAGCCCACGGCCCAAGTAATGGCTATTCTTTTCTTCGGAGCAATGACAGGGTCAGGTCAGCCTGGCATTTGACATTTGTTCTTCCTTCAGCTAGCTTTGCATTGAATTGAATATTTCGTGGTTAGATATGCATATTAATTATTAGCGTTAGGACAAACTGGAGAAGAAATTGAAGGACTAAAAAAAAAAGCTCAACTAGATGATGACATTGGGACCAAATACAAGAAACAACCCCTCTCCTCTTACCTTCTCTTTGTTAATAAACTTTAAGCCATATACCACTCTTTTTAATGTGTGAAATAATAGAAATTAGTCATTATCTTGCTTCCCTGTATCATCATATCTTCTTGAATTTTTTAATCGAACATCTAAGCAAAAGCGGTAGAGCAGCTTGACACTCTTTAGGTGTAATAGCAAAAATAGCAGATCCGTACGTAACAATCATTGAAGTGGCAGCAACCCAAATCTCAGAAAGGAGTGCAAAAATCTGCAAGTGAGAGATAAAATTATAAGAACTGAAGTGGAGAGCGCCAAAGTGTTCGAGAACAAGAAAACGTAATAGGCTTTTGGTTCAGACGCATAAATAGCTTGCCCTGGCTGTCCTGCCACACACCTCCTGGAGGGTTCACACTCGGCTTGTCCTTCTCTTCATCGCATTGAAAGTACCTGAACCAACTTCTCCAGGTATGGAGGATGATGATTGATGAGCCTCGTAACACCCTTCTTGTTGTCCATTTTCTTGCAGTCCATTTTCTTGCACTATTAATTCGTCGAGTCAATGAGATATCGTTATTTTTTGTAAACGCAAGTCAAAAGAGAACGTAGAGAAGAAAACATCTTTTCCTTGGTGGAAACTTCTCTGTAGTCTGTAGGAACAACTTCATAAACGAAGACGCGTGTCATTTTGTGGGTGAGACAGCGTAGCTAAAGACTGGATTTTTTGTTTATCGAAGAAGAATCCCTTGAAAGAGGAAGACGGAAGAAAAAATACTTTCCTCTGTCTTCTGAAAGAAAGACAAAAGGAGACGACAGGGTTAGACAAAAAAAAGTTTTCTTTTTGTTTTTTGAACAACTCTTCCAACTCCTCTATTTTCCATAGGCTGTTTCGTAAAACCAGTAACCAGTTGTTTTGTTTAGGGTTAGGGAAAAACCGCATTTTCGTGGAACAAATTGTTACATAAATAGAAAAGCATAATGCTTGAGGATTTTATTACCTCTCCATGAATGGCTGAGCAACCTGGAATTCATCAGGCACAAGAGCAAGTACAGCAGAGATCCTGTCAATAACATATTCATAGCAATAATAAAAGCAATTAATCTTAATTCCTACAGTTTTCCAATATTTTGCTGATTCATGTGAGTTTCATGCTGGAGACTCCAATTCAACAATAACATATTGCTTGGAGGAGGATTAGCCTTTTCATTATCAAATCTATTAATGACTGCCTTATTTAACAACAATCATCCATTTAAAAAGATAAAGTTACAAGAAACATACACAATGAAATTTTTCAGATTACAAGTTTCTGCTTTAGGTCTGATTTCTAACAGCAAAACATGCTGTTGTAAATTTCTTCAAAGGAAGGACACCACATTTTTTCAATAACCATATCAGAAAACGAGCAAACTCTCCGACAACAAGCAGACCCATTAACCATACCACTATATTAACTGTTTTCATTTCAGTTGGGGCCATATAAACCACTGCAATCACATAAGTAGCCGTCATTGAAAGTATTGCAAGTCGCAAACCTGCCCTGAGAGGGAATCCACTTGTGAGAAGAGAAATCATTGCTAGCGATGCGAAAAACCCAATTGCATTAAAAACAGTGAACAGAGCAAAAACTTGAGGGTCAGTAGCCATTAAGGCCTCTCCAGGCAAAATAGTTCTTCTCTGAATGTTATTAATTGTCGGTGATCTTCTTGACTCGGCTGAATAAAAACCACTTGGTGGGCTAAGTATTGCTTGGTAGGTCACTGTGGCTATGAGAACCGCCACAACCATTAATGCATTTTGGGTTTCATTTGATGACTCTCCAATCTCTTTCATCAATTCTTTCCAGAGGTTCCATGAAGGAGTAGCAACAGCTAGCAACTTTGGCTCCCTGTTCACGTCGTTTGCATTAGAATATCTTCTTGTGATTTCTTGGGCTTTCATAGCTTTTGCTTGCTGAAACATCTCTAAAATACGAATGTCACTGTATTGAGCTCCAATTTGAAGGATAAAATCAATTACATCTTTTGGTGTGAATCCATTTGTGTTAATAGCGTTTAGGTCCACCCCGAACACCGTAGCTTCCTGCCCAATTAATAGCTCTATGATCTGCATCCATCTTTGAATAACAATGAAACCAATTATAAAAAGAATGGAAAAGAGAGTGATTAATCAATTTTTTAAAAAAGGCATATAATATTACAATGACCTCATCTTGTTTTCTGAAAGTAGCTAAATGCAATAAAGTGTTACCGTCCTTGTCCTTCCAATTTACAATCTCCATCATGTCAAGTTTCTTGACCTCTTCCATCAATGCCTTAAAAACTCGAATCTGGTTACTCTTCACACCAATGTGAAGTGCAGTTTCACCATAAGCAGTCACTTGTTTAATGGAATCTGGACACGCCAAAATCAATTCTTTGACAACATCTGCTCTGCCTTTCATGACAGCGCAATGAAGTGGAATATTGCCGT
Organism: Jatropha curcas; assembly: GCF_014843425.1. The sequence goes on along the minus strand of NW_023591370.1, from coordinate 35,682 downwards.
CTTTTCCCTTCAGAAGACACAAATCGTATCCAACCCTTAAAAGTAGTCGTACTAATTCTAGTCGCCCATTTGCAGAGGCAATGTGCAAGGGGCTAAAACCATCCTGGTTTAGCTCCCAGGCAAATTTAGGCTTTCGGCTCACGATTTCTCTTGCGATTTCGGTCTGTCCAGACAATGCGGACATGTGAAGGGGATTTTCGGCCGAATTGAAGGAAATGCGATCCAGTGCAAGTGGATCTTCGGACACTAAAGATTGAAATGCTGTTAAATCGCCAGAAGCTATAGCATTGGATAATGTCGTTTCCATCTTTTAGTTTTGAAACGATGAGATGCATTAGTTGTTGAAATTTCCAATATATATATATATATATATATATTTGAAGAATTTTCCAAATATATATATATATATACTGTATATATACTATATATATATATATATATATATCAATGTCATGTTAGTAAATTAATGGATGCCCTGTCGGTGAAGTTTGTGAAGATGTTCCCCAGTTTGTAAGCAACGGAAGTATCAGATTTTTGATTTGCATTAATCCAGCACTAACAATAAGGTATAATTAAAGCTAGGTTAGGTAGATAGATACAGCTATTTGTGATGCTAAAAAAGATTAACTAAATGGGCCGAAGCAAAGTCATCCGGGCTGAAAATTAGGCCCACCTGTTGATTCTCGATTATGGCGCCTAATGCATAATGAGACGACATTCTTTTTATTTTTAAACATTTGCATAATATTTAATGAATGTGTAATTGCTTAATTTTTGAATAATCTTAATATTTTTAACTATTTAATCAGTATTTAATTAAATTAATTTTTAATAAAATAATTTTATAAATTTAAGTGTTTAATAAATTATAATAAATATTTGAATTGGCATAAAATTAAAGTAATAAAATTCTGTAAGGGTTTATAAATTTCGCTGAATTTCCCCTTATTAAATTAATAATACATGCAAATATTTTTCCTCCAAAAATAATAAATGAATAAATATCCATGTTATTAATTTATAAACCAAGCCCAATAAAGACATTTGTCTTTGTGACGCCAAACTCCGTCCGTCTGTGTCTATTCTAAAGACTAGACTACACCCAATAAATACAAAGGCCACCCACTAATACTCCTCTTTCGTGGTAAATGGAGAGAGAGAGAGAGAGAGAGAGAGAGCCAGCCTCCCTTGACCCTCCCTAGGCGGTGGGTTGTACAAAAGTGGGATGGAGGATGACATCATCATTTATACCCATGATGGCTAAAGTCAGAAACAAAAAGTGGACCCCTTTTGTCCCCAAAGGGTGGTTGTGCGCTACCCATCCCCTAGCGCACGTTAGCTTTCCCCCACCCCCACACCTAAACGGTGGCCTCATCCTTCTAGATCTCAAAATCAGCCGCACACCCCTCCCACCCCCACCCACCCCACCCCCTTTTACACAACCCCCAATCAATTCAATATGTCACCAAACCCCACTTTCCCCCACCACAACCCTATCCCTATTGCCTTCTCTTTCTTTTCCTCCTCCTCCTCCTCCTCCTCCACCGCCACCATTATCCTTCCTTCGCCGCCTCCTTACCATTTCTACTCTTCAATTTTCACCAACGCTGTTTCCTTCATCCTAGATCGTACCCATGTCCGCGACTGCTGCTGGATCTCCGTCCCACCAGGATTCTACTCTCCTCCCATCCAATCCGATACCGGCGCTTCCAGCGCCACCGCAGCCCTCTACCAACCCGCGCCGTCTCCCTCCGCCGTGTTGGTCCCACGACGAGACCGTCGCCCTGATCGATGCTTACCGCGACAAATGGTATACCCTCCGCCGTGGAAACCTCAAGGCTAACCATTGGCAAGAAGTCGCGGATGCCGTGGCTCGTCGATGCCCGACGGCATCCCCGCCAAAGACCGCTGTGCAGTGCCGTCATAAGATGGAGAAACTCCGCAAACGCTACCGCACTGAGATCCAGCGGGCTCGATCCATGCCTGTTTCAAGATTCTCTTCTTCTTGGGTCCATTTTAAGCGTATGGATGCCATGGAAAAAGGCCCACAGGCTAAAGCGGATTTTAATTCGGAAAGCGATGGGGAAGATAATGAGGAAGAGAACGAGGAGGATGATGATAATCAAGGTTTCTATATGGAAAATCACAGGAACGGAAATACAATTATGAATACAAGGAGCATTCATAAGCTTTACCGTAATGGAATTGGGGGAAGTACTCCCAGTAATGTGAGCGGAAGCGGTTCTGGTGGGAGTGCTGGCAGTGGTTTTTGTGAGCGGAAGCGGTTCTGGTGGGAGTGCTGGCAGTGGTTTTAGAATTAGAATACCTACCGAAGTGAGTATAGCTCAACCAGGACCCAAGTTTTATGCCAAAGTTGATCAGAAGTACACTGGAAACCCTAATTTGAGTTCTAACTCGAATTCTAAGCCTAATTTTGGAGTTGGGACTGGGTCTGGATCCGGGTTGGGGAGTAGTAGGGTTTTAAGGGGTTCAGATGAAATTGGGAAGAAGAGGGAGAGAGAACCGATGGAGGAGATGGTGGCGGCAGTCAAGGTGTTAGGAGATGGTTTTGTGAGAATGGAGCAGATGAAGATGGAAATGGCAAGGGAGATAGAGACCATGAGAATGGAGATGGAATGAGAATGGCAGTGGAAATGAAACGCCACGCAGAACTGAATTCTGGCAGTCGCAGCCAAGCGTAATTGTAGAGGCTTTTGCAAAGGCTTTCTCGGAGAAGAAGAAGAAGCCCAAGAGAAACCTTTCACCGGAGTCCATAGTTTGTCATCTAGTGGTGAAGGATTAACAGGACGGCCTGCATTATTATTAAATAATAGTATCTTTTTTTAAATATGTTTATGTTCAGTTGGTATCCAGTTTTATGGCTTTGGTCTGTGATTAAATTTACTTCTTTGAGTAATCTCTAGGAAGTTCCCTCGCAGACTCGGCGCCTGCACACAAACCATCTCCGGAGCCCATGAGGACCGGACCCGTGGAGGTTAATTTGAGTTCTAACTCGAATTCTAAGCCTAATTTTGGAGTTGGGACTGGGTCTGGATCCGGGTTGGGGAGTAGTAGGGTTTTGAGGGGTTCAGATGAAATTGGGAAGAAGAGGGAGAGAGAACCGATGGAGGAGATGGTGGCGGCAGTCAAGGTGTTAGGAGATGGTTTTGTGAGAATGGAGCAGATGAAGATGGAAATGGCAAGGGAGATAGAGACCATGAGAATGGAGATGGAAATGAAACGCACGGAGATGATTCTGGAGTCGCAGCAGCGTATTGTAGAGGCTTTTGCAAAGGCTTTCTCGGAGAAGAAGAAGAAGCCCAAGAGAATACCTTCACCGGAGTCATAGTTTGTCATCTAGTGGTGAAGGATTAACAGGACGGCCTGCATTATTATTAAATATAGTATATTTTTTTAAATTTGTTTATGTTCAGTTGGTCATCCAGTTATGGCTTTTGTCTGTGATTAATTTAATTTTTGAGTAATTAGGAAGATGTGAAACTCGATTAGCTTTAGCCTAATTTTTGCAAGAATGTAGCTTTTTGTTTTGCTGAAAGACTTTTGTAATCTGAATTTTTTTAAGGAACAGAATTAAAGTTTGTCATCAGACATGGTATTGGTACTCTGCTTTTGAATTGAAATAGTAAGGATGGGTGTTCATTTGCACAGCTGAATCAGTTGTAAGTTCATTCTCGTCTGGTTTGGTTCTGCTTCCAGAAAAAACTCAACACCTAATAATATTTATTAATAGGAATTAGCTTACAGTTAACCGGTCAACAGATTCTATCTAAAGATTTTCTCAACATAAGATAAGACCCCAAAAAATTGGAGGGTTTGAGCCATACTTACTACTGTCACTTTGACAATTTCCCTGGTAGCAGGTCAGCGGCTACCCGGTGTCTGTTAGGGATCTAGCTTGACGTCTATCAATAGCATTAAAATAACAAAGAGCATCAAGATGATAATTTAGAGAGGAAAAAAAAATAAAGGAGTCAAAGGCATTTGAACCCGACGTGAATCGAACACGCAACCTTCTGATCTGGAGTCAGACGCGCTACCATTGCGCCACGGATCCTGGGATGGTATGCAAATGTATTATTCCGATTATAAATCGTAGAATTATCGAGGAGGCCAACGAATGCATATCGTGTTGTGGCTAATACTGGCAGATTCCTTAACGCCCTTGACCTGTGATGCAGGGACACGTGAGGAGCTCGACGTTTCCGCGTTTTGGAAACGTTTCGACAATAGAAACACCTGAAAATGTGTCGGATTCATTTTTATAAATACTAAAAATTGAACACCCATTTTCCCTTGCCAAAAACATTTTTTGCATTAAAAAAAATTAAATTTGAAATTTAAATTTAACAAAATTTTATTATCTTTTTCTATTTTGACATCTGAATATTTTATTTTTTTTCTTTATTAGGAATGAAACTAATAAATTGATTGTCCTTTTAAAAATTATAAATATACTCTTTCCAAATTATTTTTATATTTATTCCTATATTTTAAATTCTATAAATAAACTTCTATTTTTTATATTTATATATTTTCCTATATTTTTTTAAAAAGCCAAGCCGTTTCCCCTATTCGTTTCCGCATTTCTCTGTTTTACCGTTTCGTGCATCATAGCTCTTGACTGAGCTTTTATGGATTCAAGAGAATTTGTTTTGCGGATTATTAGTTTTGAAATAAAAGTAAATTTGATTTCTTAACTAGCTAAAAATATATTTTTAACTGTTAACGAATTTATCACGAAGCAAGCAAAAATCTTGCTTCCTCAATAATATGGGGATTGAAAATAACATCCTAAAACATTCAGATCGATGCATACATCGTCGTAGATTCTCTGTGCGAAGGACATTAAAGCCCGGAGTAGATGATAAAGAACACAATGGCTGCTGCATCCAATACTTAGGATTTGTTTATTTGTTTACAAGCAAAGAGAAACGTGGATGCCAAACCAAATGTTACTCTGTTCTAAAATGCTCGATCGTTTAAAGGCTACATCATTGAGCATAAAATTCTTAAGATTCAAGACAGTGACAAATGGCGTCGACAAGCCCTTCCATTTACAAATAATCATTTCTCAGCAATCAACACATATTACAATTGGTGAGCATAGATGATGCTGATAATGATTGATTCTGCTCTCCCTTGTTTTTGTTTTTGTTTCTGTTCCTTTTCTGACTACATATCAACTGAGTTTCAAGGGTAATTCCAGTATCAATATTCAAATATATTTAACTAGGATCCACGTATCTACGACTTCTGATTCTTCGGAAATGAAATGCAACGGGTTTTTCCAAGACAGCAACTTTAATATCGCTCCATACCTCTGCTTTGGTAGGAAGATTTGCAATTTTCTCTACAGTTTCCATATCCTCAGGAAGAACAAACCCAAACAAGGTGTATGCCTTTTTCCACTCGTTGTGGTTAGCTAAGCTTATAAAGAATTCCGGGCCAGAACCAACCCATGCAATTGAGCCTCTTCTTACTCTAGGGCATGCCTCTGTTGGAACATCCTTGAATACTGTCCCATGCGCTTCAAGTGTTCCTTGAATTAGTGCAAAAGGTGGGCCATATGGGGCCTACACAGTTCATGAGAAGCTTTTCAATTAGAAACTTAAAATCAACTACATACAGCTCTTTATTAAATATGACAGAGCACTCAAAGCAGTTTGCTTCCAGATATGTCATTCTCCAAGTATACGAGTCCGTAACACAATATAGAATTAAAAGATTCTTAAAACTTCATTCATCAGCGAGCAACTTGAGTAGCCTATTCTAGACATGATAATGTGAAAAGCTTACCTGTTTGATATGATTTCCTTCTGGATCCCAAAACCTTCCACGACTTTCTGAACGATAAAAATGGCAACCCGCACAATGATGCGATGCCAACAGTTCAAGGAGATAAGAAACAGAATGCGGGGCACAGTCTGGTAAAAGCTGCAGGTATTGAGTTTTACAGTCAGAGCTAATAAATTACAAGTAAAGACAGAAGAAGGGGTAGGGATGCCATTTGGTCATCTATAAACCTTAAAGCACTGTGCAACCAATACTATCCTATAATTGTACACGGGGTTACTGAGAAGAATAAACAGGTGAATAAGGACTTGGAAGTATAAAATACTATTAAGTCTAAAATAGTATAAAAAAACATAATATGAGAGTTTGAGTTTTTTTGTTCCTGATTAATCCTTTTCTTAGCTAGGAAGTAGGCAAGTGTATCGATAAGTAACAGTTCCTATACTATTTCACTATACAATCACCCTAGACCTCCTATCTCCCCTCCGCCTTACACTATACAGTTTACAAAAAGAACTCAGGCAGGTGACTACTTAGGCATCTGTAATTCCCATACCTTGTTATCATACGAGTGACAGAACTCCTGAAATTGGATGAGTGGGGCAAAGATTAAATTTGGGCTGGACATTTACAATGCAAATGAAAAGACAATATGATGATGAATGCATGTAAAAGATACTTTTGATTGCTGTTGGTTATTCAAACTCATGATCATATTGATAAAAGCTATTTCGCAACCTAAAAACCAATAGACAAGCTGCATTGAGGCCTGTGTCTGCGATTAGCAAAAGATAATGAAATGAACAAAGCGAAAAAAAAATGTTCAAACTATTCAAGAAAATTGCAATGATTGACATCAATAACATGCATATACAGTGATGGAATTTATGGTAAAGACTGCCATAAAAGGAAAGTTAAGGAACTAAGAGTGTCAATGAATCACTTACTTTTATATGAAGCATCCCATATTCTGTTTCCAGTCCAATTATGCCCTGATACAAAAATGAAGAAATATGCACTGATACTTTTATATCAAGTTGGATTAATAAATTATAAACTTAAGGTGGTTGGTTATGCACATATATGTATGAGTTCAAATATTCTTCAGGTTTACCAGTTGATTCAGGATTTCTTAAGATATTGAGTTCATAGGACACATAATTATATAATTTCTTAATATAATCAGCTAAACCACATGTTATAGTGCTATTATAAAAATGAAGGAATTTTAATGTGAATCAAATATGGCCATAACTCAGGAAACTGCGAAGCATGATAGTTTCATACTCTTCAAAAACAAATTACAATTATTACAGATTAACTAAAACAAAGAAAGCAACTGAACATGAAAGATGCAACTGAGGAAGTGACTCTCTAGCCTGTATGCCGGGGATCACTGCAGCAGCTAGGGCATAGCAATGCCTAAAACGTGGGCCAATAACAGATTTCAAGGGTAAGTTACAAATTGGTTTAGCTGTATCTCTCGACGGTGGCATGATGGCATCTATAAAATTTGTTCACCAAGTTATTTCAAAAGAGAAAAGAGAGAGAAACTACAACGTGCCTCAAGAATGAAGAAGATTGTGTAATAAAATATACTGGAAGACATCTGCAAACATTTCAGCATGGATTTTTTTCACATCTCAAGTGAAATGGAGGAAAACCCAGTATTACATTAATACAATAATAAGTTCGCAGAATACTGCAGGCTCACACAGTTCTCAAAATGCATTCACCATTTGAAACAAACAAGTTTTTCAATGCTATTAACAACTTTGATGTTACTTTTATAGAATGGTATTTCCGACTAGTTGCCCCTCGAGTAAGTTACTATCAAATCAAGGAATGTTCAGTGGCTTTTGCTTCATTTTTGTTTCTGAGAATGGAAGTAGACACTGTTGCTTTTAGAAAACTGAGAAAATAACCATAGATCACATAATGTGTCTGAATGTTGTGATAGTCAGATGGTCACTGGAAATACGCACCTCTCCTTTCCCAAAAACTAGTCCAGAAGTCCACATAACTTGAGGACCAGAGTCTCGCCGATCAGGCTCCAAGGAATCCTTCTGTTTCTTCAACCAACACTTAAGCAAGAAAGCGAAGGCAAATCATAGAATCAGGACATGCACAGATGGGATTAAAAGCAAAATTACGTGTAGAATAAGATGAGTTGTTAATTTTCACCATAACTTTCTGCTGCTTGATATATCTAAAACAGATACCAAAAACTAATGTTATTAAATGCATTTAAGGGTGAATGCCAGCCAAGGTTGCCGTAAGCAGTTAGTACAGTTAAACTCTAAAAAACGCAATATTTAAATCATTTGTCATGAATGGAATCTAAGCGCCATTGATGCGAGTTAGAAAGCTCAAAACTCTAAAAAACAATCCAAGTCCGCAACTCAATTTTTCAATGTATCCACTTTCAAGCAATTAGCTTCTCATAAAATGTAAAGTTTGACGAGGCGAACTTGGCCATTCATTCCATTAATAGAGAAGTAAGAAAAATTTATATGACAGTAATATCTGAGATTTAGCCAACCTTGACATTGAAAAAAAAAAAAAAAAAAAAAAAAAAAAATTTATATGACGTAATATCTGAGATTTAGCCACCTTGACATTGAAGAAAAAAAAAAAAAAAAAATAAAAAAAAAAAAAACAAAGAAAAAAAAAAAAAAAAAAAAAAAAAAAACAAAGAAAAAAGAGAGATCATAGTCATACCTCGCCGAATTTAGACCCACAAGCCTTTTTATCTCCACAGAACACCCAAGAATCACACAAACAAGGTCCATCTTCACCACTACACATATTCTTACAAGCCAAACAACATTCTTTAGAAGAATTGACCTTAAAATCAGAGCCCCACTTCACAGCATCACCCCAGAGCTCCAAATGCTCAATCCCTCTGCAACAATCGATATATTCTCCTTCTCCTTCACTCTCCGCTAATTCAGCGACACCTGAATCCAAAGACCCTGTACTGGGTCTGAAGACTAAAGAGAAGCAGAGATAAACCATGCAGCAGGAGATTGCAGCCATCGAGAAAAGGATGAGAAGAGCATAACGACCGAAATCTGGATCGGTTTGCCTGCGGCCCATTGAAGTGAATTGCAGAGCTTTGTTGTTGATTAATAGGAAATACTGAAATAGGTGAGAATCAAAACAGAGTAGTTTCCGTTTGGCATCTTGCAGAGCTGTCATTGTGATGCCGGTGTTATGTTAACAGACTGCGTTGGGCTCAATTCTTTACGCAATTAAATTCAAGTCTTTCCCTTTGTTTGAGCAAAAATTATAAAAGGATCTCCCAAAACGCTATTTTCGGCATTTACAAGAAAATTTTATAAGTAGGTGTCTACATATTTACCATTTTTAACAGAAGTTTCAAATTAATAGTAAAATTATAAAATATCAACCCATTAATTACTAAAATTCAATCAAATTTGGCCGAATCCCACTTGTAGAGTTGGATTTCTTTTCAAATTAAATATATAATAAAACACAAAATTCAATTAAACTTTTTATTTTTCAATCTATGTCCACTCATTTTTAAGAATATGATTTTTTTTTTTTTTAAAATTGATGTTTGCTAATTTGGATTAAAATGCAAAAATAACAATAACAAATGACAAAAATATGAATAAACCTATGAGGTCAATATACAATTTTAAATTTACAGATGCAAAAAGCCTAACAACAATAATGGGAGGGAGGCTGTGCAATTGAACTGTTGGCTTCTACGACAGTAAGAAGAGCACAAAACATGTTGTAATATCATAAAATTTGTCTTCAGACACAAGTAGATCCGTACTTCATTGTAAACCAACCAGAAAAATCTCCCATGCCAAAAATCTGTTGGAACTAGCAAGCCAACTTCACTTCCTCAATTTGACAGTTTCGCAATGAGAAGAATGCACAAAAAAAGATTGCGATACCGACAGCCCTCAAAACAGACAGCACCAACAACCATAGGAGTAAACTAGTGCTCTTTCTCGATTACATAACAATTGCAAAACCAATAGCTCAGAGACTTTATTAAAGATTGTTTACAATGACTAATCACTAAGTATCCACAAAGCCGAGTGGACCTGCAAAAGAAATTCTCAGAGTACAAAATCTAAGAGCATTAGGAACTAAAGGCAAATTATAAAAAAATGCGCTCAAACCCTTCAAACTGAAACCAAACTAAAGACAGTACAACCATCATTCTCTCTTCAAAAGTGAACGCTTAGAATTGATCATTACTGGTAACGAATAAGGCCATCAAGAGTTGCCCGTAAAAGAAGCATGTGATGTCAGAAAAAAAAAATGAGCGATGCATGAACCATAATCAGGTGATCTTAATAAATATTAATACAGGATGAGGATAGAAGGGTTATAGCCTGACAGAAAGCAGTCCTTCCAACTGAATCCAAAGCCCTAAAAACGTGAAATAGCCTTCAAATCAAGATAAACACACAATACCCAACAAATATAATGATAACTTGCTATATTAGTCCTTTCTATGGAACACTTGGTACAAAAGAATCAATTCTAGGAACCACCAAGATTACATTCTCATACTCAACACTGAACCGTCAAAAATATGCATTAAGCAAAACTGTAGAAAACCAAGTTCCAAGTCAAATTATTATAATTACAACTTATGGTGCTTGAAATTTTCAACAAATAACTCTTATGAACCATTAATTAGGTATTTGGTCAATCAAACTTGCTAATATAAAATGCAATTTCGAATACGGTTTCCAGTCGAGTATGTTTAGGATCTCCAGAGTCACAATGCAACAACTCAATTACTAATTATCTAATATTTCAGATGGATGGAACCTTTTCAGCCATGATAACAGCGTACAGCATACCAATGATCTCTAACATTGACTGAAACCAAAGAATAATTCCAAGTTTATACAAAAGAAGATCCATGTAAAATGATTACTTCCACACCTTTCGCAACCTCACTGAAAGCACCGAGATAATATGATTTCCTCATACAAATCAAACAGTTTGAGCCGCAAACAAGCCTGAATCCACTAATGCCATTACCAAAATAAAATGGCAAGTGTCCTTAGCAAGGCAAATGCCATGCTTTTGCAACTGGCTTCACTTTTATCATTGAACTCCATGTAACATATTCCCACTTAGACAATTATAACTATATGCAAGATGACAAAACCAGCTATTTCAGATATCAGCTCTTGCACTTAAATGCAAAACACACCTAATGACCTAAAAAAAAATATCAGCATTGAGATTCCCAAAATATGAAATGATACACGTTGCTTTGAAATAACAGAATACTTAATGAGCCATAAATATCATCATGAACTTCCAGTATGGGGACACCCATTAGATCCAATATGCTCTACAAAAAAGGCTCCAGGATTTTCACAGGTCAAAGAGACTACATTGGAATTACAAAAAACGTGAGCATCAGTTTCCCATGATCTTCAGAAACTTGCTGTTAAACTCCTTTTCACATGAATGCAAGGCTGCGGAACTACAAAGAGTGCAAGCTCCAACCAGAACAAAAACTACCTTCCAAGTCTTACGCTTATCCAATGAATTTAGCACAACAAGAATCCAGAATCCTTAACATTCACAGAAAATGCCTCAGTATCTCAAAAAGCATTGATTTTCCAATTCCATCGATTGGAGAACTTAAAGTGAGAACAAAAGATCAATTTCATACATAACATACTAAGCAGTTCTTGTTTTTTATCCTTAAAAGGAGTGAAATTTCCTTACATCATGATCTTAGAACTCAACAAATATCCAGTCTGCATATCTAAAAAAAAGTTTTGAACCAAAGCAGCCTTTTCTTTGTGACAGAACTTTAAGCTCAACATTCCACAATATATAGAGGCTATTACACCTGACAAACTGCTCTGTCCCAAAATGTAAGCATCATAATGCATAAGCTCCAAATAGCACACATCCCACAGCAGCCTCTTTGACATGTCAAATCTGTTCCATAGACAAATTAACTCGTGACCACAAGTTCCTTTTTGTTGTCCAATCACACCTCTTAGGAATCAAAGAGATGCCAATATCTTCAGAAAATCATGATCTCCAATAAATTAGCCAAGGCCCAAAAGTCATCCACTTCTTTGAGTACTTCATGAAAGAAATGAGATAAAACTAACAGTGCCACTTACGTCAATAATACGCTCCTGAACCACCAGAACCCATGTAATTGCTGCCGCCCATCCCACGGCTGGAGTACATTGATGAGTAAGACCTACCACCAACCTGCCAGTGAACACCAGAATTAGAACATAGGAGGCTAAAATATTACTCACCGGCATCATCGATATACAAAAAGGAAAAGCCAAAGAGCATACATCACTGCCACGAGGCATGTAATCACCGCTATAGCTTGACTGGGGGTACATTCCACCAACATCATTGCCACCATATGAACCTGAAAACCACACAACATCAAAGTGCAGTACGTTTAACATCTTTAATAGTAATCTCATTTCCATCAATATATCAACAACTCAAAAACACACCTCCATAACCCATACCCTGACGGCTGCTGCTATATAGCCCATGCGAATCCTGACTGGAGATCGAACTTCTGCTGCCCCCATATCCTACACTGGATCTGCCAATTCTACTAAACACAATAGGAAAATATGAGTTGTGCACCAGTCCAGGCCAATTTAACAATTAAACATTAGATACACAAAGGGGAAAACAGCAAACCTGTCACCATATGCATCTCCATACTGAGAAGCACTAGGGCCGAGTTCATAGTCCAACCGAGCCCTTGAATGGCGAGCACCAGCATCAGCATAACGTGGAGGAGCATCATCCTTAAATTGTATAAATAAAACAAATGACTTAGCTATTCCTCATATTTGATGAAATGCAACACAAATTAACTGAAACCAAACCAACCAGCGCAGAATATGGACGTTTTGACCCAGAAACAGTGTCATAATCACGTGCACGCCCTTCACGGTAACTTGGAGGATGCCTCTCAAACCTTTGACTGTAGCTATCATCTGCATATGCTCTCCTTGCTGAAGTATGAGATGTGCCTCTTGGAATATCTGAATAGCCAGAGCCACGTGAAGCGTACTCGTCACGATAGGAGGATGGCCTTCTCTCCGGCACAGCCCTGGAAACATAATCTGAAGGACCTCTGCTCCTTGGAGGAGGAAGCTCATCACGACGACCGTAGTCCCTCTTTACAGCACCCTTTGGGTAAGATGGAGCTGTAAGAAATTTATGGTTACCATTTAAATATTCATATAATGCATAGTCAACAAGAGTAACTGGGTAAAGAATATACCAGGTGCTCTTCTATCATAGGACCTGGGAGGAGGCGGCAAGGGCCTGCCTCTTGCTGGCATTGACATCACAGGCGGACGCCTATCTCTAAATCCTACAGGCCGCTTTATACTGGCTGGTCCAGCACGAGCACCAATTCCTCTTGTTGGACGAACCCATGGACCTCTAGCAACTCTACCCCCATACCAAGCTCGGAAATCTGCACGACTTCCATGTTTCCCTTTTCCTCTTTGAAGTGGTCTAGATAATCGGGCCCTAACTTTAGCCTGAAGTGCAAAAACAATTATCATAAAAAGCACCAGAAAAATATAGATATAACTTCATAATCAGCAGCACAAACCATAAGCTCTAAATAACAGGCAAACCTTGTTGTCTCCCTCACCCAACTCAGCATTATTAATGCTTTTAGCACACGTCACTGCAGCATCATGAGAATCAAACGTAACAAAACCAAAGTCCTTTCTCTTGGCAGATGGCATATTCCGGGCAAGCTCAATCTTTTCAATCTCCCCATATTTCTTTAAAAGCTCCCTAACACGATCCTCATCCCACGAGGCAGATAGACCATCAATAAATATAGTCTTCACCTGAACTCATACAATAAAGCAAGTGTAATCATTCTAAACAAGACAAGAATAAGCAAGTTTTCAAGACTAAAAAATGCTTATCAACAAAATAAAAACAACTACACAAATAGCCCAAAATGAACAATCCATGTTGAACAAACAAAGGCCAAAGGATATTTCAGTAGGACTCTTATCCATCTTTAGGAGCCAGTACATGTAACATTACATATAAATCTATCACATTAACTAATGCTAGCATGCAGATTAACCAAGAATTCAGGCTTTACGCTAGTGATCTTAACATCAATCAGATACTTAAAACCATAAACAGAGAAATACATGGAATAGTAGGCATACACTTAATCCAGCCAGACTTGAATCCAAAGTCAATGCAAAATGGTCAAATAAAAAGTTACCTGCACCATGATCTCATCACCAGGATCAATGAAGGAATCTGCAAATGAAACCTTTGCAGGCCTATCAACCCCAAATAAAACATCCCTCTTTTGAAGACGCTTAAAGGCATCCATGGCATCAGAACGAGATGAAAATTCCAAAAAGGCAAACCCCCGATTCATTCCCTCGTTGTTACTATCCTCTACCAGTGTCAAATCCTCAACATTATCGACTCCGTAATGTTTTAACTTTTCTTTCAACTGGAACCGCAGCAAATGATGAAAAAGTCAAGAATATATCAGCTTCCAGTAATCAGCGGCGGAGAAAACTCTATACTTAACAGCATGTAATCCAATATACTTACAGCTTCCTTTGTCCATGTCTTGCAAATGTTACCCAAGAAAAGAGTGTCACTGTCCTGACTTGGAGTAACACCGCATTGTTTCCCATTAATCTGGAACCGTAGTGAAGAAAAGAAATATTCAAGTCATTTAAGTAAATTACTTTTTATTCCAAAAACGACATTATCAAAAATTTACCACTGGATTTTTGAGCTCTGTCACAGCTCTTTTTGCCTGTTCTACAGTTGCAAAACGCAAGAATGCAAAGCCTTTGTTTTTCTTGGTCTGAGGATTCATCATCAACCTCACTTCAGTAACATCACCAACTCGGCTGAACACTTTCCGAAGGTCATCCTCTGTAGCGTCCTTGTCTAAACCTCCAACAAATACTTCAAACTCTTTTCGCTTACGTCTCTCCTTAAAAACCTCATGGTGGTCCTCTTCCTCAGCATCAACCATCTCAGCATGATCTACCTCCTCACCAGCATGCTCATCATCCTCTTCACCCTCGAGTTCTTCAGCAACATCTTCCAATTCCTCCTCCACCAGATCACCCTCTTCCTCTTCACCTACATGTTCCTCGTGTTCTTCCTCCACTTCAACTCCCACCTCCACCTCCTGAACATCCTCTTGCTCAATTTCTTTGTCATCATAGTCCACCCCACCATATTCTTCCACTTCATATTCAGGTTCATTGTCATCAAGCTCCAATCGCTCATCTTTTTCATATTCATCTACAGATTCCTTAACCTCATCCCCTTCTGCCATGAAAAAAAGGGAAGGTGGTCCAGACGAGTCAAGAAATACTTGAATTCCCCATTAGCATCAAAATAAATAGTTATGTGTTTTAGTTATTAGACACAGTTAGAAATCCTTCTCCTTCTAGGACTAAGAATCATCAAAGTTATCAATATCCCTCTCATGTTTAGACCTTTTTATGTCCAAAACGCAATATATGTAATATGGGAATTGGGAACGGTACAAAAGAATTAAAATTTGGGCATTTGTCTCAAAAATCATATAGCGAATACGTTATAAAACTAAGAGCCAACAATATTAGGAAGTACATGATCCGGGAGGGGGAGAAAATATTTACAAAAAATACACCCCTTCATTGGTAAATATAAAAGGTAACAAACCAATCAGATCTAAATAAAATTCGTAATTGAAAAAGGAATACTTACTTTTCAAAGAAGCCGAGCCATTGGCGTCCGATTTGGTTCCAAATTCTCCTTCGATACCCAGCTTTCCTTCGGTAATTGAATTATTTTCATCAAGATGCTTATCGCCCACGACAGGCTTTTTATCAATGGTTGGCCTCTCCTCCGCCTTTGATGTCTCTTCGGCAACTTCTGGTTGCTGATTCTGTCCCTTGGCTGCCCCTCTCGAAGCTCTCACCGTCCTCTTCGGGCCCGCTGCCGCAGCACCCCTTTTCACAGTTCGTGGAGGCATTGTTTCGATTAAAGATTAAATATTCAAAAATTGCACGAATTGCTTGTCAAAACCCTAACTGATTGGAATAAACTACCCTAATTTCGCAACAATCGAGCAGCAAGAATGCAATTACCTACCAATTGAAACCCTAAATTGACCTCGCAAGAGAAACTCTAATTAACACGAGCTAAAACGCAAACGAATTAAAACCCTGATAAAATCTAGAACAGGACGAAGACATGGAAGTCTTTATTTATATGTGGTAAAGATTAGGTCGTCTTGACTCTTGAGTGTATTACTTAGTGGGAAAGTTTCTGTGTGGACATTCATTAGTACACGTGGAAAATTATAATTGGTAAGAAAGTTAATGATTTTAGGTGCCATTTCGCATAATGGTGTTCCAGGAAGTACATGAATTTATCTCCGGAACCCCATTGGTGATTAGTTATTGACAGGTGCAATATCAGCAAAGAACGACGATGTTTTTTTCCTTTTATTTTTTTTAAACATAATAATAATAATAGTGATTTTTTTTTTCCACAAAAATATAGAACAGTGATGTTTTATACTTTTTACTTGCTTGTTGCCCGAATGATAGGATCTTGGATTAATTCAATTTTCATTGGTACCTACTTTCCCATATACGTATAGAAGTACTTTCACTCTCATATGATGAAAAAATAAATTTTTGTATAAAATAACATATTTAAAATATAATTACATTAATATTTTTAATTATGAACACATTTTATAACATTCAAAATTATAAATTCTTCCAACAAAAAAAAAAAATCTTAGTTATACTGTTAAATATATTTATCCATTACACCAATGAGAGTTTCAACTAAAATTATATTGTAATGTAATTTTTGAACAATATTTATATTTCATATATCATAAAAGTTTTATATTTGTATATAACTTTATAAATAAATAAAAAATATTTGAATTAAATATAATAACATGATTTGCTATATTCGAGAAAATAATTTAAGTTTTTATAAAGAGTATAATAAGAGCGGTAGCAGATTTAACAGCTGTCTGCTAGCCATTAACTATGCGCAAAGACGACTTAATATTTATCTGATATACTATTTATTTTATCATTTTTTTTTAAATAAAACAATCCATTTTGTACATTCAAGTTCCGATATAAGAAATTCTAAAATATAAATATGCCTTCTTGCGTTTCTATGCAACACTATACCATTCTTAGGAACAAAAAAAAAATGAAAAATTAAACTATAGACATTATAGTAGTTCTAGACAGAAGTATTATTCCAGGAACGCCAACATCCAAAGTGACCTGACCACCTGAAAGACAACGTGGGATTAGTATCATTATGATTTTTCTTGATGCGAGATTGGTCTGCCTTGAAGCGCATCCAGTCGCGGAGAACAGACCTTAGATCAAGCACCTTAGCACTTATACTCCTGCAGCAATTGGCGTGGACAGTCGATACGGCCGTTATATCTTTACTATCTGCACAAAACCCACTAAAGAAGACGGTGTCCAAGAACCTTGCATTAATGCCCAGTTTCCTCAAGGCACCTTCCCGCACTAGGTCTAGCAGAACATCCTGCTCTTTTTTACCAGTGGAATTATCTTTCCTGGAATACCATGCATCAAATAATGCAATTGTCTTGTTGTTCGATCTCACGTAATAGAAACCCGTGTTAATGAAATTTCTTTCCGACAGTGGATCTCCGTTGAACCAATCGGTACTAATTTGGAGATCTATACTTTGGTTGTTACTCAGCTTCGGAAATGGGTTCCTTAGCCACATTACATCCGAATCCTGTGTTTGTATCAAAATTTAGAATATTCAGTATCATGCAGAGACTGGTTCAAAGATATGATTGTGAACATTCAGAAAAAAGGGTAAGCAAATCTTAAATGGATTCCAGTAGTTTTGGGCCATTAAGCCTACCGCCCATATCCATGGACAGCTCAGTGCCGTAAAAATTACGTGACCATTTTCTGTCCCCCTACTACACGTATTAGTATCATTTTCGCTTAAAAAAGTCCATATAGGTCAAAGTTCAATTTACGTGCCGACATTAAATTAATTGCCAGTTCTTAATTTCTTCCTTCTCAATCGCATAGATTGAAGGCATTGATTAAAGTTAAACAAAATAACAATTAATTAAATAAGATAAACGTACCGTAAAAATGAAGTTGTAGCCGTGCTTGAGGACATCTAAGAGCAGAAGAGTCCTTCTCCACATCATCTTGATAAAATCTTGAGACATGAAAAGCTTTTCTCCGGTGAAATCTACACCCTGCGTTTCCAGCTTATAACAATTTAGCCGCTTGAACTTGCACCGATCGTACGCCGTTTGATCCACGGCAACGACAAGTAGATGGTCGAGAAGTGACCTGGTGTCCTCCCCATACCAAAAGCTCTCTAGAAAAAGATCCAGCATCGTCGTTTCCGATTTAACGCTCGGCTCTACGTAGGCCTTGTTGAGAACAGCGATGATGACGGTTTTGTTTGGCATTGAAGCTTTTTGCAAGGCCATTTCCAGTTCATCTAAGGAGAACTGCATAATATTTTAAATGATAAAAAAAAAAGCAAAAAGTTAATTGAACAGGTAGATGTAGGAGTCCATAAATAAAGATTAAAAAATGTATATACTTACAGTTACAGATTGTGAGTGGCGGCAGGAGTTATCATGGCGATAAGAGAGTAGAGGATTTGAAACTGACGGAGACGAAATATAGAGATAAACAAAGGCGGCGATAATTAGGGACAGGAATACCAGATTTACGACGTAGGAGGAGGTATTCCTTGAGGAGGAATCCATTTGCTTTAGGTTATCTCTAGAGAAAAGGAAGGAAGGAAGGAAATTAGGTTTGGTAGAATGGTCATGCAGTGCAGGTGAGCGATTTTACTGAACGTATTTGATATTTATAATTGGTGGTCAGGGTCAGGGTCAGACCACCAGAAGTTATCTGATTAGCTTCAAGAATTGATTTTTCTTTATTTTGAATTGGAGGTTGATCTGGAAATTCAAAAAATCAACTTGCTATATCTAAGTAAATCCAAGAGTTTGAGTCCTTTCAAAAAAATTTAAAAATTATTAAAATCATCTTAATATAGATAATTGACTAAATTATCCTTTTTAACTCATGTTCATTTAATTGAAACAGAGTTGGATCTAAATATTTAGGCGAGGATAAATTTAGAGATAAAATAATTAACTACATTAATTTTCTAAGTATCATTTGAATGGAAAAAAAAAAAAAAAAGTATCAAGATGATTATTAACTGTCCATTAATTGATTTTTTTGAAATGAACAACTTAATTGATTATTTATATATGTCTGGATGAATTTAAATAAGGATCATCAATGCAGATGAGTTGCGTGATGCAGGTTCAACCACTGTCACATTATGCATGCATACATTATCTATCTATATATACGTATATATACGTAAAAAGACAAAGTAGTTTGCATTACTCCCTTTTTATTTTTTTTATTATTTATTAATAAAAAAAAATACTTTATCACACTGTACAAGAACGTATGCGATACGATAATTAAAAAAAAAAAAAAGTAAGAGATCCACATGTTTAGAACACACTACACTAAATAAGTGTAATACATTAATATTTCAAATAAATAAACAATTTATATTAAATCATATACATAAAATAAAAAAATATTTAATTTCTTAGACTATCCAGCATTGAGGAGACCTTCCTACAATGAAATGTACCGTGTACTCACTATGCGGGTTTACAGTCGTGCAGTCGGCCGGCAGATTTAATTCTCATTGGCGTTCAAGAGAGTCAGAGCGATTTAAAACCTGACGGTGAGGATCGAAGGTATAGAGATAATCACAAGGCGGAAATGTGCAGTAGATGCTGATTTTTTAAGGGACAGGATACCACCGCTTTTACGACGGACTGCCACGGAGGAACGGAGTATTGTACATTTGCGCTATTTATCAGGAGGCGCAAAGAGTATGTTAGAGCCCCGACATTCTTTCTAGTTCGCTTGTGTAAAGCTAAGTTGTCTTTGATCTCTTTAAATGATAAATTAAAAGTAAACGGAAATGACCGTGCGTATAGGGAAGAGGCGAAATTGCTAGGCTTGGTGTCTTAGTTATGACTGATCATTGTTTGCGCACAGCTCGTCAAGTGAGTCGATTGACTCGTTTTAAGAATCATTTTATACTTGTTTAATTCTGTTTTATGATTGAAAGCAGTGGATTTTATGTTTAAAGTATCTTAGTAATTCGGGTTGGTCAGCGCTCAGGTGGAGCGTTTCGACGTTTGGAACCACTCAGAAGTCGTTATCTGATAGTTTCAAGAAATTGGATTTTTCTTTATTTGAATTCGGATGTTGATCTGGGAATATTCAAAATAATCAACTTGCTAACTCTAAGTCAAATCCAAGAGTTTGATGTCCTTTCAAAAAAATTTAACAAAATTATAAATTCATCGCTCGTTGTACATATAGTTATAAATGTTGACTAATTATCCTGTTTTACTCTGTTTTACATGTTAAATATATACACGGTTGCGATTCTAAAATTATTTAGGCCGCAGGATAGAATTTAGAGATAAAAAGTTAATTAAGATCATTGATTTATCTAAGTGTGTCATATTTGAATGGATAAAAAAATAATAACAAAAGTATCAAGATGACTCTCATTAACTGTCCCATTAATTGTATTTTTTGGAACCATCATCACATCTGTGAAATTGACTATAGATCAATGATTCTATAGTATGTGGATGAATTTTAAACATAATGGTATTATTCCTCATGCTCAGATGTGACGTTTGCGTGATGGCAATGGAGATTTCAAACCACTGTCACATCATGCATGCATTTAACCTATCTACGCTATGTCCACCGGTAACTTATTCTATATGTAGCCGTCTATATACTTTGACAAAAGACAAAGTAGTTTTGCCATTACTCCCTTTTATTTTTTTTATTATTTATTAATAAAAATAAAATACATCTTTATCCATCAGTCTGTACAAGAACGTACTGTGCGAACGATTAATTAAAAAGGAAAAAAACCCAGAAGTAATAGATTATTCCACATAGTTTAGGAAATCAGCGACGTACACTAAAATAAGTGTAATAACATCAAATTATTTCTAAATTAAATAAAACGTGACACCTCTCTCTAATATTAAAATCTACTACCGTAAAATAACATAAAACTGAAAGATTTTTATCTTAAGTTTCTGGTATTTCAGATTATAATTAGTTAAATCTCAAAAATTATTTCAACTTAAATTGAAAATACATTATTGAATTTTGTTGAGCATTTTTTATGACGGTCATACCTAGCTCTCGGTTGTCTCAGGAAATTGGAGTTACGCACACTCTGGCGAACTGACGATCTTTTTCGCGCCTCTACCGTCGTGAAATTAAATTGGTTAGGAGTTTGAAGTTTAAACTGCTGTGTGCATCGTTAGTATACAGGTTTACTTGCATTCTATGTCACTGAATCATAAATATCACTTGTTTTTATAGCAGTGTTGATACATGTGTTAGGAGAGTGAACCTGTTCATTTGTATATGCGAGTATAGATTTTTTATTTACAGGTGTCTCGAATACTATAAGTTATAACGTTCAACTGAAATATAACAATATTTAATTTTGATTTCTGGCTTTAATTGTTATGATTTATTTTATTGTGTTTAATTATAGAAGTCTGAAAGAATTTAGTGTTAGTTTATAGATATTTGATTCAAGTATCTATTTGTAAATATGATGAGTTATACAGATTAAAAGTTAACGAATTTTAATATGGGTCAACGAGGAACGAATAACTACTTATGTATATATTTTTATTATAGTCTACAGAGCCGGAACTTAGTGGCGTCTCGTGTAAGTGCGATAGATTGTACATTAGGTATAACCGCTTCTAAGTTTTTCATGTAATGTTTATATATACCAATTTATAAAATAGAATATTGATACTTTCTGATAGCAATATAATAAGTGGGTTGAAATCGGTTTGTGTCGGTGACTGGTTAGGTTTCTCTTATCCGCCTAATGTATAAATAAAGCGTTAATTAATTCAACCAGTTTTGTGATTATTATTCATATTTGCTATGGTAATTACGTTTTTGTCAATCATTCTCAAGTTTGAAAGTTAGTTTATTTTCCTTTCGCTCATCCGGTGACGATATTATAGATATACATTTGAACAAATAAAAGAAAAAAAAAAATAGACAATAAGGACAGCGTGAGGAGTGGCTCTCAACCTGATCTCTGTATCTAATGGCTTATGTTGTAGTAATATTTTGAGGCGCACGTTTAAAAGAATACCTACATAATGTCGCAATGAAAAAGAGGTGCTCCTCCATTTATCATCATCCAAATAGCTTAGTGTATACATTCTAGAATAAATTAAGAGAGACGAGGGAGCTTTTAGAATTCTTAGCTACAATAGAAACACGAGATAATATGTAGACGCTGACATGGTGTTTCGCATAATACATGTTGGATATGGCTTTTTTTTTTGGCTTAAATCTGGATAGTATAAGGTTACCGCTAAATTAGAATCGTCCTGCGGAGTATATTCTTAACCTGTATCTCAATTTCTTCCAGTTCCGGAACATATATCAGTCATTTTATTCACTGAGAGAGAAGTCCATAACATGCAGATCTTACCACACTGCTTCCCAACTAATAAGAAGTGCTAATGTACTTGCGAATGCGCGGAGTCTGACTAAGGTCTCAGAATCAAAGATATACAAAATTCAAGAAATGCTGTGACAATCGAGCACGAGGTAGAGTGAAAATAACTTAAACCAAATTTTAATACAAAAAAAGAACACAGAAACTAGACACCAATAAATAGAAGAACGATTTAGCGCAAGGCCAGCCATTATACGAAAACTGGCTATAAAAGAATATGTGCTCGAGAACACTGTGTTTCTCCTCTTTTGATTCCCTTAACGTCTTTGGAGGTATGAGATACTGCCTTGAATAGCCGGCTATCAAAGTCTGGTGACCGTTGAACTTATAATATAACAACCAGGATGCATGCAGTGAGTAAGTGCTCTAAGTCGAACAGATATTGCATACTTGTAACATCTGCACATAGTATTAATAGTCTTCTTGGTCTGATACTGAAGCCAAAAGAATTGTCTACGTCATAAATGATTTTTGCGACAGTTTGCAGTATACCTATTGTGTATACGCATTACAATAGTGTGTCATTATGTCTCCTGCAGACATGTTACTCACTTGCAGTTGATATGATAACTTGAGATAGCAGTTTCCATCGTGTTCTTGGGTACCTCATGGAAGGTGAGATTACAAACCAGATCTCTTGTCTACATTAATGTTCTTCTTTCTCGTTACGTGAAGTGTGTGGCATAAGTCATTTACATAGATAATGACCGACTGAATGTATAGAGGCCTGCAGTAAATGGATCTTTCTAAGCGAAGCATCATTCTCGCTTCATAATAGGGAGATCCCTTACTAATTTCCTATCTCTGGTGAATTCAAGACACATTCATCGTAGGTAACTAATTGAGGTGTGCAAAAAAATTATACAAATAGCGGCATTCTATATTTCACCTGTAGAATACGAAGCCACTGGTCATTGCTTAACTGTGATACAAAAGACTCTGCTATGTGCTTGAATTAGAAGTCTGCGAATTGCATAGCGATCAGAACCAGGTGCTCCCTATATTGCTATACTTTTAGCAGCTCTCATCACCCTGGTAGGATGAAGAAAGTGCAAAATGTAACGACCATACCATAATTATCTTTGGTAGCGTGTTTTATGGTAAATAGGAATGCGAGTTCCTATTAGCTACGGGTTATGAACTGATATAAAGCTTATTGTATGTTCTAATATCTAGGTCCTACACTTTAATACCAGTCTTATTATGCTGCCTGCCCATAACAAATTGACACCCAAAGAGTTTGACCAGTGTTTTGAAAGGCCTAAGCCTCTACATGAGAGCTTCTGGCTCTTGCTATGAATATCGCGTGACACTGCCCCAGAATGGCGGAATAATCTAGTGAGAGAATGTGTGCCATGCTTCTCTCCTTAGTATCTCCATTAAAGTGGGTAAAGCATTTACTAGTGATCTATCAGCAAGAGAGAAGAAAAAGGGGTGACGCAGCATGAACAAACCGAAGCAACAAATTTCAATTATAAGTCTATATGTGCATAATCATTTATCTATTAAGAAGCACCAGACTTTATGGACAATATTATTTATAATAGCAACAACTGCATAGTAAACCGCAAGGAACTCAGAATCTATACAATCAAGGCATCGCCACTGATCGCGGATGCATTTTCTTGCACTAGATTGTGATAATTAGCAATATGACTATAGCAGGGATATGATATTGCATTATTAATAGATGGTAAAAAAACGATCTTTGCAGTCTGATAAGATCTCTATCCAACAGTATATACAGAATCTCTCTAGATCTGATGCCAATTATACAGTATAACTAGTCATACTACTCCTTATTCCTGCAGGATTGTGCAGCTTGTGTGAGTAATCTGTAGCGACGAGTTCAATACATTACTTCTGAGGATGAAAGTCGGTGGCCAGAAGTGAGATATATCGATGTTGTTGGGATATTACTGGTTGACCTGTGTTGTGGATTCAGGTGTTGCATTAGACTAATTTTGTGATGATATAAATTAACATTATATAAGTACCTGGTTTGCCTTTTAGCTTCCCTGATACCATAGAATGGTGTTCATAGTTATACTTGATATAAAATACAAAGAAGACTCTAGCTTTATACGTAAGTTAATAGAGCCAATAGAGCAGAGGAGAGAGAATCATACCACTCAGAGTGCTTTCAATTCATCATTGCAAAGATTGCTTCTCGGCAAGTAGCCAACTTATTCACGAAGCAAAAACGACGCGCGAAATAAGAACTGTTATTATCACCTAGTTTTAGTGTGCCCACGGACGAATAGAGAGAATGGATGAGACATTCAATTGTTCGTGCCGTTTGGAGTCTTGGAACCCTAGACGGTAATCTTCCAACCAAGCAAAAGGGCAGGAGACAAAGGAAAAGAGAACACATAAGAGAGAAATCAAAGAATTATACAAACAGATGGTTTGATATTAACGATAGTAAATAAGAGAACTCATACTTGTAAAGGGAATCAAAACCAGTGAAAAACATAAACGAATAGAAGAAGGGATAACCTTTAAGTTTTACGTTGATATTGTTTCTTTTCTTCCCCCACAAAACAGAAGAGAAAAGGTATTACCTTGTTTGTATGTCTCTCTTAATAGCTCAGGTACCCTACTGTGGAGTGAGAGAAAACGGCAGAGAATGAAAACGTGCTGCCTCCTTCGTTAAACTTTAGGGGCCTTCTAGCCTGTTGTAAGCTCTTGAGCCCTGCATCAGTCTGGATGCCATACCCAACTTAAGTGAGATCTATTATTAGGTCTATTGGAATGTAAGATTGTTTGTGTATAAGGGATTAGTCTTCAAAGCAGAAGAAAAGCTCCGACAATAAGTGTATTGATTGTCAGGATAACTTAAAAAGTTTTTCATGGCAGTACTGGAAGTAAGGAGTATCCTCTTATATTACATGTGAAAGCAGCTATTTTTTAAGGATTTCAAGGCCAGTGATTATCTTCTCTTTTAGTTTGGAAAAGGCATAAGCACCAAGCTTTCATTTTGAAATGGGGAAACATCAAAGCAATTCTTTCGCATTTCAGTTTATGACGAGCAATGCACTTAATTTAATTAAATCAATAAACAAAAGTTGGGACAGAGCATAAAGTGTATGTTAAAAATGCTCCGTGTACAGTTAACACTGACGCTGTTGATTTAATTTCTCTTCATTATTGGACCAGCAAAAAAGGCGGGTAAGGGAAAAAACAAAAAAAGAAAAAAAAAAAAAGAAAGAAGATACTTGTCAAGCGGGCCGTGGCGGGTTCTAATGGTAATGCGTCAAAGCATTGAAGCCGATTTTCACATAAGGCTAAGCTGATTTCAAATTTTCACCCATATTTTTTGCGCTGAACGGAAAACCCCGCAGTCAAATAATGAAAATTTTTCGGCCAATTAACGGATTAGAAAGAATCCATTTGAGTCATTTTAATAAATGAAAGAAGATTTTTGTGTGTATCCCAACATAAATATGGCCGAGAGAAGGAAAAATTTATGAGAACAATTGTAAAGATATTGGAAGCGAGAAGAGAGAGAGATGTTACCAGCAGGTCCCAGAAGACCCAGATTCACAGTCTCTCCCATCATAACCATAACGGTAATTGGCACCTGAAGTTAATCATAAAAACAGTAGGGAACATAATCCCTGGGAAGAGAAGCGCCGAGAGCAACATCCCACTCCCACATAAGAAACAAGAAATGTAAGAGTAGAGAAAAGGAAGATGAAGACTAGAACAGGGCAAGGTGAGGGTGATTACTGTGGGGAAGGCTGTTGGCAGTGTATGGAGATAAGAAGGCAGGTCTTTTACCAAGCCTGCCTTCCATCTCTCCATAGCACTGTTCTAACACATTTGATAAACTTAGTTGTTGGTGGCTGCTTTGCGGGTGCTGGTTGTAG
This sequence comes from Jatropha curcas, assembly GCF_014843425.1. The sequence goes on along the minus strand of NW_023591370.1, from coordinate 9,283 downwards.
CTGTATTTTTTTTGGACAAATCTTAATGTGGGTCGAATGTTATGTTCTATGCCTACAGAACTCTTACAATATATGTTATACATATGAAGGAGAGAGTTAGATTCATCTCAGTAGGGGGTAAAGAAAGAAAGAAAGCAGTCAAAATTTTCTGATATTGCTTTTTTGAGGCAGAAAAAGATTTTGGACTCACTTAAGTTGAGCTTGTCAGAGAGCCAAAAGGGAGGAGAAGAATTTTGGGGTATTGCAAAAAGATTATATGAAATTTCTTTTATAACGCGCTACACTTGGCAGTGTGTGATTAAACCAATGATTAATACAACTACTTATGTTTGCTCGTCAAACATAAGAGCGGTACGTGTCACGTAGCCTCATAATATGGGCAAGATAGTGCCTCAACGGGAACATGGAAATGATGCGGTTCCGGTCATCTATGATGCATCTCTTTCCCTTTGCAACAAGAAGATAAAAAAAAGAGTGAATCACCTGAGAGTAAGATGTCTCTTCTTGATAGTTGATTGATAACTCTAATGGTTCTTTCTTCCTTATCATTGTGAAAAACCGAAAATGCAAAATTATTTGGTTATTTATTTATTTTCCAGATTAATAAGTTAAAAAGACAACTAATGTGAATTCTTGTATTCGGTTTTTTATTTCAACTGGTGGCTAGTATTATAGGTGTAGGATGCTCGAGTTGAGCCTTGAAAGTGTGTCATCGGATCGGGCGGAGACTCACTTCCCTGGAGACTCGAGGTTGGACCCCTTTTTTTTTTTTTTTTTTGCCGGACGCTGCTGGTCAACGTCACTAGACAAAAAATGGCGGCGTTCTTAAATGTCGTTCGAAATCTTATCACTGTATCATGGGCTCCTGTCATCAGTGTCAAGTTCGTCTGAAACGATGATAAAATTAATTGGCTAGGCTTGTTCAATTCCTAACCTTCGCTCAAAGTGGAACAAACAGTGTTGGAGAGGGTGGTGACTAACTCAATGGGGCTGGCGAGGCCATTTTCTTCAGGGCGGTCAATGGGCGCCTTTTATATCCAAGCCTGTCGATGAACGACGGAGGGCGTACTAGGGAACAATCGGTTCGCATAAATGACAGGGTTGGCCACGTCGCGGGTCAACTATATTCTTCTTGACCCAGAATTCAACCTTACTGGAATCGCTTTTCATAACGACTACGTAGCTTCAGAAGTGGTTCGTTTTTGAAAGACTAAACTCGGAAAAGAGAGCAGAGAGAAAGAGAGAGGGGATAACCAAGGTGTAGGAGAGAGAGTGGGAGACAAGAGAGGAATGGATTGAAAGGACTGTAAACCGCCAACCCAAGCTTGCAGCAAGAATTTCAGATTTTCTCAATTGCTATCCTCAATACACTGCCCACCTCAAATGTAAGCTTTACACCTGTCTTTATCGATTTTTTGGTTCTGTTTTTCCACCTTTTCTTGAATTCCTTATATTGCTGAAAATACATAATACTATTCACTTATATGTCTAACCTTGATTTTTATTCGTGCAGTTTCGGATCTCTAATATACATGATATATAGATTTATTGAAATCCCGTGATTTTATGTTTCTAAAACAAATTTAGAAACGAAGTAGCTGCTTTCTTTTCATGCAAAATCAAGGCTCGTTGGGATGGATTCTCATGCTATATTTTGTTTTTGATTTGGCGATATTTATGCAAAAAAAAAAAAAAAGAAACAATTGAGGTTAAGTTTCTTAGTGAAAGACCCCTTGGTGAAGACTTTTGACGTTCATTGTCAGGTACGGGTGTGATCCGGGATAGATAAATTGCGGGATCTCCGCTTTTAGTGGTTTTGATAGGTTTGAAGGTTTATGCAAGGCTATCACTAGTAAATGACGCATAAAAGCAAAAATGTTGTTTACTCAGAAACGAAGTGTAGGGCGGCATATACAGATTGCCATGGACGTACTCAATTTATGAGTGTGCTTACACGGAATAACGGAGATCCTTATTATTTTTACCTTGCTATTTATTTAGTTTGAAGTTACTCTTTTTGATATGGATCTGCATAATATTTCCTGGCTTTTTAGACTTATCACTTTCATCGTCTTCTTCTATAAAGTTGGATAGTAATCAATTTTGGCGGGATATTACTTTGTTGGTCTTAGAGTTGGGCTTGTGTGCGGGGCAGCATTCTTCGGGGATTTAGATCAACCAAATTAAAATTTTTTTGCGTGACGCAGATATGCATACACTTCTCGCGTTTGGCTGCTTTATTTAAATAACTTCTATCAAGACTCAAGGTATATCCAATTGTGATTCAGTTTCACAGCTTTTCTGATAAGGTTTGTGTTCTGTCTTAGGGTGCGTGGAAGGGGAGTGAACTGCCCCGTTCTTATTCTAGCCCACAGCACATTTACACTGCTTCCTCCATATTGTAGGCTCTACGCTCTTTTTCAGAAAGAAGTCACCATCTTGTTGTTTTTGTAATTTACCTTGTGGGTGCTGGCATCCTGGAGATGTACTGTAGCTGGATGCGGCTGCTAGCTCCACTCCTTATGTATTCTGAAGAAGGTCGGAGTTTGCTCGAAATGTAGTCGGACTTAAAAGGTTTCTGTTTTTTTATTTTTTTTTTTTATTTTTTTATATATATTTTGGTTATTTCTATTCAGCACCTTTGCTTCCTGCATATTGTGGCGTTTGCTGTACACTTTCAGCCCAATTCACCAAGCCCAAGTTGTTTTTGAGGGCGCGTGGATTTGACTGTTTTGTTCTACATCATGTTCTTTTTTATGTGCTTAATTTGGATCTGTTTTCTTTGTCTGCCTGTCAGTGCCAGCCATCCTAAAGTTCTAGGGCGGTATGGCCCACGTTAGGATTTAGTGCGTGAATCATTATTAAACTATAAAAGTTCTAGGCGAATAAGGGAATCTTAAAAATTGTAGACAGCCCATATATACAGATCATGAACTTCTCGAGGTTCGCTGAGTGTATTCTATATCAAAATGATCAAAGAAAAAAGCATCTCTGTGTGGAATTGGCTCGGAGGTTGTATGTATAAGGAAGACTTTGTTTTTTCTGCAAGTGGGAGGATTTAAATTTGCAATTACTTCAGGACATTTATTTTGTCTGTATGATCTTGGCGTTTTTCAAGGGTGCATTTTCTCTTTTCCAACCATGTTCTGGCTATTTTTTAATCTAGTCATTGCAGGCGCTGGAAGGAAGATTTCAGCTCAGACAAGAGTAAATTGTCAAGAAGCAATTGATCGTTTACGAAGGGGATAATGCAAGAAAAGAAGAGTGGTGCATATTTCATCGATCGTGGGCAATATATGTTTTAAAAATTAAGTGTTGATTGTCCTAGTTGAATTGTTCTCTCACTTCCCTTTTTCTTTATGGTAAAAACTTTCACTGGAACGCAATTGCCAGATTATATTGTGCTTAATTTCCTCCGCTTTTTTACTATGTTTGTTCATAATTTCTATTTACAGAGGGAAGCTCCGGCCTGCGGAACTAATAGGAATAGGTCCCTCTTTCTCATGAGAAACACAATTCATGCTTAGAATCCACCTACAGTTTATCAGGTAGAAATTAAGTTTTGAGTATATTACAGGCAGTGCCCGTTCCCAATTTCCCAGTCGTAGCAGCCTCAACCGGCTAGCTTCGTAATCTTGTGTTGGATTTTGCTTATTAGAAATTTGTAGAACTGTATTTAGTATGTTTTTGCCTAAAACTGGATGTATTTAACTACATGTGCTCTTTCCTGCTGTATGTACCGCCGCGTTGCGAATTCTTCGCATGAAGCTATAGATTCTATCTTGTTAGGGCCCATTAAGATGTCCTTTGGTTCAAGGCTCTGGTGACACATTCTGACAAGCTTATTTAGCATAACTATCTCAAGATGTTGCTTGCAGTAGGGAATCTCTCCAGCGCGCATCTGCTTTGTATATTCTTATTTGTTTGCATATTTTGTCTGTCCTAAATTCAGATTTCTGGATTACAGTTTTTTCTTATAAGCCAATTTGAATAGTAGAACTAAATCTAATTTCAGCATGTTTCAAAAGGTTCTTACACATATTGTATTGAAAAAATAAAAGATACACAATCTAATATATACTGAGTAGAATAAAATTCTGAAGTTTCAGAAGCTTGAAATTTGTCAAACCAGGCAGGTCTGAATTTCAGGAAAAAAGGCTGGTATGGTCGGGTCTAAGGGTCTGGGGTTATCTGAAATTTGCAATTCTTTGTAGTGAATGCAGATTTAGATATAAGTAATTGCTTTGCGGCTGAAGTGCATGACTAATTTCGTCACCACTCTCCTAAGGAACTACGGCCTATAACAATGAGTTTTTTGTAATTTAAATCTAAATATATCTGAGGATGGTGTGTGGATTTGTCTATCTGAATTCTTGGCCACAAGTGGGGGAGGACTCATTTCTTATCATCCTTATTTAGTAGGATATTGATTGTTTTTAATGAAATAGGGGCTAGCGGGATGTACGATTCTGGGTTGGAGCCTAACAAAAAATTTATTGCGATTTGCTCTCGGCGTGACTTAAATTAAATTGGTCAGTTGTTTCATATATGCGTCTCCTGTTGGTTTTCACTTATGTTGCCGGTAACTTCCTGTGGCGGTGTTCTCAACATTGCTGTCCACCAAACCAGGCTATACTGAACTGGACGCTCGAAACAACCATGATTAGAAGACGAATCAACCACACGAACGAAGAAAACCCATCATTCAATGGCAGGAACAAGTACGTTTTTGTAAACGTTAAAGAAGAGGTATAAACAGCCGTTAAAGAATCTGCTAAAACATAGAGATCAATTAATCCAATTCCAGGTTTAGGTTTGGCACGAATAGCCTGAAAATGCTGGAAGTGGTTGATTCGGGATTTGTGTGCCGAAAGGGAGAGGTAGAGGCTTGAATGAGAGATAATCATACCTCCAGTTCCAGCCGCTGCAATTGCCTCTCTTATCAGGGTAAGACATTCAAGTTACGATGATTATACCATTTGTAACGCTCGCAACTCAACTGTAGAAGTGAAATCTCAAACAACTCTATTTCAGCAAGGCTGTACGATGTAAATTTGTTCAAGACTTTCCTAATTTCATGTGTGAAAGCATTTAAAGCAGTCTGGAGATTTGTCTTTTAACCTTGGATTTCCTTTTAGTTTTAGGGCATGTTCTCCTGCCAGAATGTAAGGAGAAGGTCCTTCTGTATGTCTTCAATATGCCTTAGCAGACACCATTCTCTCGTGCTGTTTTGCTTTATTGTATATGGAGCTTTGCCGGCACAAAAAAGCCTTTGTTTTTTACTCGGCCGCTGTTGAGACTTGTTGGTCTGCTTTTACTTACTCTATATGACACGTGTAACAGTTGAACTATTTCGGTTTGGGCGCTGGGGCCCCATAAGAGGGCGCCAAGCAAGGAAAATTAGCAGATTTTTGTTTGTCTGAAAAAAAGAAAAAAAAATAAATCAGAATTGAATAAGAACCAAGACAAGAAAAAACAGAGAGAGGACAGAGGGAGCGAGTAGAGGAGCTCGTTCGTGAATCTCGCCCATCTCTCCACATACGAAGCCCTAATTTTCACCGTTCTTCCCTTCAAACCCTGTGACGCCTTTCAAATCAACTTCTTTTCTGTCCGGATTAGTAGGTTCGTTACATCTGCGTTTCGCCTCGCTTTGCTCGATCTTGCTCGGTCCAATCTTCAATTCGCTCCAAAAACCTTCCTTTTTCTTAAACTCTAGGTCTTGTTACCCTGCATTTCTCCTTTGTTCTCTTGTGCTCCTTTTGTCAGCATGTGTGGCTCTCAAAGCGTGAAGACTTAATTCAAGGAACACATTCTTAAGGTTGGGTTCTTTTGGGAACTCAGAGGAGTAGGAATATGATATAAGGATGTCGAGGGAGGAGTGGTGGTGTTCAATCGGGATCGGAGATCGAGCGGAAAGCGCCATAAACGACGCGCTAGACAACATCTAGAGAAAGTCATCCGCCTTCTACTTCGCGTGCCAGTTGAACAATTAAGGGATCAAAGATAGATTGTCGTACCTTCCACGTCTGCGCGGTAAATCTTCAGGCTTGATCACTCGTGATCCCTCGCTCCGCCTTCTCTCTCCAAGAACAGGTTGCTCTGAATGGTTAGTTTACTCTATTTCGTTGTTGAGTGTTGAGTATTCTTTCAGGTCTTCTGTTTCTGGCTCTAGTTCGCTGAACAGACGAAGTACTTGTGACTTGTGTGCATTTCTAGGAATTTCGTCTTCTGAAAATTTGGGCACCATTTTTTTGGTTCTTGAATATGGTTGTCCGATTCTGGTATTTTGAAGTGTGTCTTCAAGTCGTTGCCTTTGCTTGTTATGTCACTTCGAACCTGGCTGTATGCTACTTTTGATACGGGTTGTGATTGATTTCTAGTGGGATGATGTACGCAATGACAAATGTTTGACGCATTGTCTCTTGAATTATTGTTGCTGGTTTAGACTGACAAAAAGTACCAATTCGCATGCTTACGTTCTTGAAATTGCTTTTCAGCAGGATAATAATTCGAATCTAGGGTTTTTTTTTGCAGGTCAGGTTTGCACTTTAATCTTTTTCATTAAACTGCAGTAGAAGAATCAGAAGACTGATGGTTGAAGAATTCAGGATGTCAGTGCGGTGTTTCTGATGGAGATGACACAGCTCTTGGCATCTCCATGGTTTTGCAATTTGCGACGGAAATGACATGTTTTTTCTGTGAGAGTTTGATGATCGAAGTATATTCAGGATGATTTTTTAACCTTTTTGGTTTAGCAGTCAATTTCCATGTTATGATTATGCACTTGAATCTGATATTGGGATGTTGAATCCTCATACGGAAATATGGTAAGATTTTATTCAAATAACAACCAGGACCTTTGTTATACTCATGAAGCCAATGGTACTAGGAACAAATATCTTGAACTTGTGATATAGAATTTCCGGACAATTCTAAGGAAGTTTCAGGCTCCATTTTTCCCAAATGTTTTATATAACTTTAAATATATTTAGAGAGATATAAGAACTGTCTCTCAATTTCATATACATAGACAACTTAATGTTGCGCATTGTAAAAATTACTACCGCGAATCTATACTGTTTGTTAATAAGTGTACAGCTTAGAAAGATAACAATGATTCCGCTACTTATAGCTCATTGCTATAGTCTTGGCTCGTGAAAGTCAGACTCAAACATTCTTCATTACTTTTCCTCATGCCGCTATGGAATGAATTCTTAATTGAACATCGTCTATTTACTGAATTAAGAAACTCTTGTGAGTGCAAAACCGAAGCCTAATACAGATTACTAGAGATTTATATTACAGGACTACAGTGGACTATACTGAATTGCGCAAAAATATCTCAATCCGTACTATAATGATTCTTTAATCCTTTTGCGCTGTTCTGTCATGCTCCTCATTGTGCCATTTTCGGTATCTATTTTTGGGAGGGGGAATGCATTGCTTTGTTTCACCATATGAGAGCAATACATCTCAGTGGAAATAGATTAACCGCTAGTTACTGAACGCACATTTAGTTACTTTATTTACAAGTCACCTTGCTTAATCAAAAGATGTTATGCAGTTATTGCTTTTCTTATTCCTTCTCTTACCTTCTGGGTCAGCTAGCTTGATATGGTAGAAGTCATTACTTGTTTGTTGTGATCTTAAATGTGAGAGATGGTAAGTTTAGTAATAAAGTTTTTTGAGATATCTAAGTACTTTCTCTTTCCTCTATATTTTTCTAGCCTTTGGCTATAAATTTATAAGTGAGCGATATAAGTTTAACAACTGAAAACACAGGGCACTATATTATTTTTAAAATCATTCATTTAAGTTTGAAAGATTATTTGATGTGGAGTTTTAGGGCATTCTTCTTTTAACGCACCATTCTGTGCCAATTCTAGATATAAGATTTGTGCTCGGTGAAATTGCCAATATCTTCAGGCGATATGTGTGATATACTGTGAAGATATGTGAGCTGGTGAGAAATCTTGCATCAGATGATGTGTTCTGTATGGTGCTGTTTTAATTCCTGTTGCGATATATACTGGACTACAAGGAATGGCTGCAGTGGTAAACATTATTTGTTAGGTTATTTTCCATTTTTTCTTTTTCTATTTGATTTTCATTGTTATTGATTAAGTTATTGTTTCATTGAACATGTTTATAGTTTAGAGAAGTACAAAATTATGACTTTGGGAGATGCCCAAGAGTTTATTGCTGTGGACAGCCTTGCCTTCGGTTGGTCAATTCAGACATTCCTCGTTCAAGCACTGTTAAAATCTACCTGTCCAATGTGTGGATATATATTTACCCTAGATCAAATATCAGCAAGTATCCTTCTATTATGGCGGTTTTTCTCTGTTTTGGGCTTTTAGGCTTCAGTTTTTTGCATCTGCCTTCTTATATGCATTTACCTTTTCATATTGTTTTTTGTTCATCTAGCATTTTTTAAAATCATTTTTTCTTGTTTCATGAGGCTTGTGATAATGGACATGTGTTCCTTTGGACCTTACGGTCTTGTGCTTGCACTCTTTGGCCTAGCTCTGACAATACGTAACATATATACTCACTATATATTATATATATATACTACTATCATCTTTCCTTTTAAAAAAATTTTATTATCAAGGTTTCCCTTTGACATTACCTAGACATTGATGGAGCTTATTTTGGAACGACGTGTTTCCTCTCACCTATTTTCTGAGGTGATCGCTCCTGAGCGACTGAAGCACACAAAGAGAGCTCAGAACAGGAAAGCTAAAGCCTCTGTGACCGTAATAGCTAGACGTTTTTGACGTGCTCAAGCTCCCAAGGCAAACCTTGATCATTAGTTGCAGCGCAAGTCCATACTTGTCATCTTGAGGGTTTTTCCATTGGGTGTTGGATCCTACATCTCTCTGCCATGCTGGCCTCAAACTGTCCCTTCATTCGGAGACGACCACTAGTGTCATAAACTGTCGTGAGACGTAACAAAGGTAGGAGGTGAGGACTGTTCTGAAGAGATTTTCAGAATTTGATTTGATTGAAAATGTCCTAAAATGCAATTATGGGTTAATAGTTGATCCTGTCTTATACTTTATTTGTTAAATTAACAGAGCATTTTGTAAGCTTTATTTTTTGTTTACCTGGGTTGGAAACTGTTCGTCCCCAGCAATTTTCACCGGTATAGTTCTTGCTTGCTCGTTTACTTTCTTAATCATTTGGAAGTGCTTTGAAATTATAGCAATAACCTTCACTGGGGCGTCTTCTTAGATTTCTCTGGCATGCTGCGTCAATTAGAGCGTTGTTGTTTTTATGG
>NW_023591369.1:0-18501 GCF_014843425.1 Jatropha curcas | reverse complement strand
AAACTCTTGCAGTTTTTCTATAGGAATCTCCCAAATCATTTTCAAAACAAAATATTCTTACTTGCTAAACTTATGAATACTAAGTCACTTCTAATTCATAATATGATTGTATGATGGTTTATATGTAGGTTAGGACGGTGCCTCCGGCACTGAATGTGGCATCCACCGTCTGGTCTTTCGGGATTGGGCGACGGGTGTTATAGAGCCATACAGTTTTTATTGACTATAAATTGCATAACTTATACAGCATAATGCACTGCAAGTACAATAATGGAAGTATCATGATATGTGTGCTTACGTGTTTTGTTATACGTAGATGCGTGTTTCCATGTTTATTTACACATATGTGGGTGTTTACATGAGTCTTTGTATGTTGAGATATCCACTGAGTTTTATTGCTCAGCGAGTTACTTGTTTAACTCGTAGGTTTTGGGACTGGACCGTAGAGAGTTATCTTACAATTAATTTTTAAGGAGGCCAATACAGTTATGAGATGTTATTAATCATAACTTATATGATGACTAAAAGTGCATAAGTCATACAGCATAATGAACAGCAAGTAAGACAATAAAAATATACTGTTATGTGTTCTTACATGTTTATTTATTTATTTAATTCATACAGCATAATGAACAGTAGGTAAGATCATGATATGTGTGATTAAAGGTTCATGTAAAGGAGTTATGAGATAATTAGAACTAAATTCTTTATGTTTATGAATTAGAAGTTTATTCTTTGCTATAAAGATACATTTATGTTAAAATTTACTGATTCTATGATTATCAATGCTTTTATGAACTTTGTATTTTAAGTAAGTTGCCATCGCATTTTGTTAAGTATGTAATTATTGAGCACCACTGAGTTTTATACTCAGCGCGTTCGATTTTTATTCACGCGTTAGGTTGGAAGATCGTGTTGCCTACTTGAAGACTTGAAGAGGTACTATCCAAGCAGAAGGACTTTAATTGGAGTAGTAGATGAGATTATATAATTAAAATATGCATGTAATAATTATTACATTTGTTAGAGTAGAGCTTATGTGATTGTAAATATAAGTGAAGCATGTAATTATTTTGGCGTAAGTATTTGGAGATAAGAATAATACTTATGAAATGATTGATTATGAAATATTTTACAATAGTTGGTATGATTAGTTCATGAAGACTTGATATAGATCATGAATGCAATTAATTACTGGATATTAAATGCTATTGGGGATTTATACAGTTATGACTATATATAGATATATATAAAGTGTTATTGTGTTATGATGATTATTTGGAGATGTTGGAAGTTTGGAGTTTAATTGGGAGTGTTTTGTATTCATATTTAGCATACAGTGATATCAGCATTGACAGGGCAGCATGACAGGACATAAGTTCAACCAGATTGTAGCGTCTCGGCTCGGTTCGTTCGGGTTAACGGGTGGACCGAGAAGGGATGTTACAATTTTTGATATTAGAGCCTAGGTTTAGGCGGTTCTCGGACTATATGTGTATCTATGTAGGAATTTATCTGTTTTGCAGTGAGAGCATGAGTAATTTAAGTTAAAGACATGCCATATTGGGTTGATTGGAAACAACGGTCATTGGAGAATGGTGTCGTGGTAACTGGAGTATATATTGAGGTTACTATTGATGATTAATGGTTATATCCTTCTGGACCATTATTCATGGAGGATAATCTTAGAGAATAATGGATAGGGAATTCACTGTAGTGGTTATTGGAGATGAAATATTATTGAGGAGTTAAGGATTTGTGTACTTTCGTGAGTTGATATGAGTTCTCAATGTTATACGTATTCTATGAGATGTATTTTGAAATTGATTTTTATCCATGATAGTGATAGCATGACATAGTGACTTTAAAAACGTTTGTTCGTGTTGAATCCAGAAGAAGCATAGTTTATGTTGCTTATGAAAAATGATTTTGCCATGAAATTCTTCTCTTCTCTGAACACTTGGAAAAAAAAAATTATTTTAAATTTTCCAGAGATTTTAAATTTTCAAGTGTGGTTTTCTAAAGTTTTGATAAATGAAAGGATTGTTTTATAAATGACAATGAAGTCACTTGTATAGATTCATGAGCTGTGACGTATATTGGTTTAGGCCTTAAACATGAAAATAAAATATATGTATATACTTAAGTATGTAAGATGTAGTGTAAACTTGTATGGTTGTGTACGCAAGAAGATACGTTAAGTTATGCATGATTAAGATTATAAAGGTTAAGTTGAAGTTAAATGATGTGAATGTGAAATGCATGCATAAAATGCATGAATGTGTGCACATGTGCCTACGGAAGGAGTATGTTGAGGATGAGTTGCTAGTATTATCTAGGAAGAAAACTAAATGAGTTGGATTCAAGGACATTAGAATCTATTTAAGAAGAGTATTTATTTTAGAAGATGTATGTGATGAAGTTTACCTAATTGTGGTTAATGGATCTATTATGACTATTGAGATAAGCATTTTGCTGGATAGAATACATATATACATATATTCATTGGTGTATTTACATAAATGATCTTAATGATGAATGAATGAATGATTCGATGTGATTTGCTCTAAGAATGTGTGATGAGTATTTCATAAGAACTAATGTCATTATTTAAAGCCATTTAGGAGAAGTGATTTCTATTTATGAGAAATACTTACTACTTGGTGGAGTCAAGTATATTGTGGTATCCATCAAGAATAAGATAAAGTACTATGGTTATAAGAAAAGTATGGTGATTCTTAGGAAGAAGTAAATTACTTAAATCTTGATGAACCTAGTAGTGGATCTTGTATGAATTGTGGCACCTTATGGTTAAATATGGTATAAGTATGACTTATATTCAACAAGATTTAGTTTTTGAGGTTTAAAGTATTTGGTGAATTCTAGATGTTATGTAAGTTTAATGAAAAATTCGATGCTGCATGAACCATGATATAAATATTGGACCGTAATGGTTAAGTGAAATGATGAATGACATTGGACATGGAGAGATAGTTGTCCAACTATTGAATTGATGTTATACCAAGAAATTAGGGAAGTAAGAATGAATCTAGTCATGTTATTGAATTAAGATTTTGAATAACATCAATTACAGAGGTGAAGGAGTATGAATTAGGATGATTTAAATGAGATGATAATCATTTAGAGTTTTTGTGACAATTTAGGAATCATGGGTATTAAGATTCGATGGAAATAGAAGTAATGATGCATCAGAGTATATACAAGATCAGACTTACTATACTTTGAGAGTTCATGAATATGTACAAATTGTGGTTCGTGTTGACGTGTTGATCTCACTATGTTTATATAAGAATAAATTCGAAGTCAAAATGACCAAGATTTTTTAAGTGATCATACTTCAGACAGAAAAGATTGGTTAATCATTAATAGAAGTATTTATAAGTCATTGATGATTCATGGATTTATGTGAGCTATCTATGGAATTTCTATTTGGATGGAACTACCAAATTATTATGGATAAATGATCACGTTGGAATAGTCTATGGCACATTGCATGATTTACGTAACTTTGTGATTGTGTATAATTACTTTCATGTATTGACATTTGGAACTTTGGTTTTCATGTATTGACATTTGAACTTTGGTTTCATTTGTTTTTTCTTGGTGGAACTTGCAAGTATGCATGGTATGGAACTATAGAATATATGCATGACAGTGGATGAGAAGAATACCTGACGAAATTAAGTACCATGACGACAATTGAAGTTATTCATACATTATGAACATAAACTTATATGATCTCAGGATATGTTTCTATAATCTCTTTCATGCTTAGAGAATTTTACTTTGCAAATCTTTGAATAGGCTATTGAAATGAAAATCCTTGATATGTATATGAAGAAATGTATATGAGATGATGATATGATATGTATATGATATGCTGATATGTTTGGTATGGGCGGTATATAGGTCTTTGGATTGAGTGCTGATATGGACTAAATATATTAGCTGGTATGGATGTTCATTTGGGAGAATCACGTGGAGAACATAAAGCTAGTAAGTGCTAGCCGATTAACGAAAAATCAAATTGAGTTGGAAACTATTATGAGAGTTGTAACTGTTTAATGTAAGTGAATTTCGAGGACGAAATTCGTTAAGGGGGTAGAACTGTAACGTCCCATTTTTCTATTGAATCGATTTCTTGCTTAGAGTCGAGTCGGTGTGAACACCCAAATTTTGAGGCTCAAAGAGCCAGCTTTTCCGGACTGCAAGCAGTCCGGCCGGACCGAAGGCCATGGGGCTTAGAATGGGATGTAACTTGAAATAAGGAGAAAGGGAAAGTGGGACTTACTTGAAGGAAACAAAAATATTCAAAGTATAAGGATTAGGATTTACTTTGCAACTAAAGATAAACCTTAGGTATTAATTGTAACATATTGGCACTTGAGGGTACCATTTGGTAATTTACCACAACAAAATCATGATATTTTGGAGTCTACCGAGACTTCCATTTCACTTTCCCATTTTCATCTTTTATCTTCCATTCTCCTTCATCTACTTCCTTTACCTTTACTTCACCTTCCTTTCTCCATTTCACATTTTCATGGATTTTCAAGATTACATTAACTTCTATTATCCAAGTAAGTAAACCTTCTTGAATTCAAATTGAATCCTTTGGTGATATTTTTAGAGTATTCATAAGAATTCTTATTTTATAGGTGAAGTGAGCTCCAAAGGTAAAAGGAAGTAAGAAAGAAGATTCCAAAGCTTGTTAAAGTGAAGGAGTGAAGGTGTGCTATCTCTTTTAGTTTAATTAATTTCCTTGCATGAGAATTTGTGTGGTGTGTTGATAATGAGAAGATATGTTGGTTAATGTTGAGTGAGAGGACTGGAAATGGTAAAAAAGCATGAGATGAAATGAATAAATGAAATAGATATTGAGTTCATGCTGAAACAGGTTTTGCTGGAAAAGTAACTAGTATCTTCACCTTGATTTTGACCCTATTTAATGATGGAATTAGGACGTGTCATAGACGAGTTATTTGTTCCTCTATGTGTTGTTAGCTTTCCATGGGTTTTTGAATCACCCAAATTGGAGTTATAAATTGAGAGATATGACCAAAATAGTACAGACTGCGCAGGTTGGAAAACACGACACGCGCTCGCGAATTTCATGTCGAGGTCGCGAATTGTGCCTGTAAACTCTCTGACTCTCATTTTGTGCTTCTCGCGCTCACAAATTTCATTGCACGCTCGTGAATCTCACCTGTAAACTCACTGACCCTCATGTGTGCTTCTCGCGCTCGCGACTTTTCATGGCGCGCTCGCAACATGTGTTTTGATGCTCATTTGGACCTCTGGACCTCTTTTTCTATGGCAATTGTATGTCCTTTGCTCAAATTTGTAATGCTCTAATCATTTTTAAAACAAAAAGACAAACATGAAAGAACATGTAAATCAAAACAACATGACAAGCATGCACAAAATGATGGTGAAAATGAGGCTAGAACAATTATGGTGTATGAAGTTAATGAAAAATTCTAAATGCAATTGTATTACTTTTCCTCAACTTGTATGCCTTCAATCATTTTAAAATAAAAAGAACAACCATGAACACATATATACACAAAGCAAGCATGCAAATTATGACACAACTGTGAAAATAAACATGACACAAGCATGCAAATTCATGACACCAGTTACTATGCTTTTGGTTTTATATATTGACATACCGATATTATGTCATTGAGGTTAGGTAGAAAGCAGTAGATAAGGCTTGTTCCGCGACATCGGATAGCAGATCTTTGCGTCCCATAACATTTGGTACTCCGGCTATAGGCCGTTGAGTTTTGATATGAATTATATAAATGCATAGCAGCCAGTCATACAGTATTATTGATAGGTTTTTCATAGCAGTTTTTCTTATCACTTTTGGTTTCACTATAACCTTATGGAGCTAATACAGTATATTGACTTACAAATTGCATAAGTCAATTACAGTATAAGACAAGCAAGTATCGAATAACTGAAAGTATCATGATATGTTGTGCTTACATTCCATATGTGAAGTGCATGTTTTTTCTACGTATGTATGTGCTATATCGTTTCTTTATTCGTTGCGATATTCACAGAGTTTTAATAAAAGTTGCAGAATCTGATACCAGCATAAGAACAACTAGGTATAGCTCATGAAAGTAATAAGTGCTATATATGCTTACAAGTTTATTTATTTAAATTTTTAAGGACCGATACAGTTATGGAGATGTTATTAAGATCATAACTTATATGAATGTGACTCAAAGTGCCACAAGTCCATACAGCATAATGACAGCAAGTAAGACAATAAAAATATACTGTTATTGTGTTCTTACAATGTTTTATTTATTTAATTCACATATCAAGCATAAATGAAAGAGGGTAAGATCATGATATGTGTGATTAAGGGTTTTCAATGTAAAAAGGAGTTAAATGAGATAATTAGAACTAAATATTTATGTTTATGTAATTAGAAGTTTTAATTCTTTTGGCTATACAAGATAGCATTATTTGTTGAAATGTGATGAATGTCTTTGATTATCAATGCTTTTATGAGCTTTTTTTGGGTATTTTAAGTAAGTTTGCAATCGCATTTTATTAAGTATGAATTTAATGCAGCACCACTGAGTTTTCTACTCAGCGCGTCGCTTTTTATCACGTGTCAGGTTTGAAGATCGTGGTGCTAACTTGAAGACTTGAAGAGACTATCAAAGCAGAAGTGACTAATTTGGGAGTAGTACGATTGAGGATTTTATACAGTTATTGACTTATACTATAAAAGTGTTATTGTGTTATGATGAATTAGTTGGATTTATATTGGAAGTTATGGAGTTTTAATTGGGAGTTCGTTTTGATATTCAGATTTAGTCATACAGGATTCAGCATGACAGGACATTAAGTTCAATAGCATTGTAAGCATTTCTCGGCTCGGTTCATTCGGGTTAACGGGTGGACGGGACGGGGATGTTACATGAAATGTTTAGTATAAGAAGGAGAGACTATAGCTGAATTTAAATTTCTAGACTTTGCTAATATAGTTAATCCTTAGAGAACTCTTTGGGAAGGAAATTCAGAAGATCTAGCTTGTTAAGAAAATCCTTAGAAATTTACATAGAAATTGGATTTAAATAGGAGCGTTTATGAATACAAGGACTCCCGCTTCTTTATGATCTGATTTGATAGGACGCTCTTATTTCAGAAAGAAATGAAAATCTTCTTTGACTGTAGAAGATAAGAAAAAGAGAAGGACTGGCCGGCTTTCAAAGTAGTTTCTGTGTAAGCAAGTTCTTCTGTCTTGATAGTGATGATTTAGCACTTATTGCTAAAAGATTCAAGAAGTTTTCCATAAAGAGAGTTTCGAAGGGCATAGAAGTTTTATCAAAAGAACTTTTTGCTAAAAATACGGAACTTTGCCAAAGAAAGAACTTGGTGAACGATTGGTTTTGCGTTATGAGTGCAAACAAGCAGCCATATCAAGCCGAACTGTCCTAAGCTGAAAAAGAAGTCAGAAGAAAAGAAAAGCCTGAAGTATGGCATTCGTAAGCTTGAGTGACTCAGAAATTCTAATTCTGAAAGTTAAAGTTGACTTAGGAGGAGACCTGCAAATATTTATCTACATGGCCACTATCAATTCTGACTCCAAGAAATCACAAATCTGACTTCAACACAGAAAGTTTGAAAGTAATGAAGCAGATGCAATGTGCCCAAAAGTGTGAAGAAGCAGTGTACAGTTATTCTCTGAACCTGAATCTAAAATGATCTTTTAGATACTGATAGTAACCTTTGCACTGAATTTGAAAAGCTTGTTAAAAGCTTAACGTTCTAAAAAAGGTATTTCAGAAAAATTAAAAACTGAAATGTAATATTTGAAAGATGCTTTTTTATCAAGAAGTTCACATGCAAAGAATCTTTAATCACGGTATATTTAAAAGATGTAATAAATAAATTTTCTAAAAATCTAAAACACTTTGAAGAAAAATCAGAAGAATCTGAATTCTAAAAATGAATCTTTGAAAATTGAGAATTAGAATTCTAAAGGTCATTTTTAGAATACATTTTCTAAAGAAAGACAATCTAGCTATGATAGAATTTCGACAACAGAAATCACTTTCTAATAAGAAAAATGCTAATTTCCAATGTTTTGAGTTTAAGACATAAAAATCTGACAGTCTCAACCTAGATAAGAAAAACCCATAGTAAGTTGAATACTAACCTATTACGACCTAACCCTCTAGGCACCCTATATGAGTTGGGTACCTAAATCTGCGTGATCTTTTCAAGGTGTGCCTAAGGAAGTGAGATGAAAATAGAAATGTGGTACATGGACAGCGCTTTGGCTTTAGGCATATACTAGTGATAGAAAGAAATTCAACAGATTAGAAAAGAAAAAACGGGTGAGCTTTGGAGACAAAAGCCAATAGGTAAAATCCTTGTATTGGTGTGGTAGGTTCTAATCCTTCAATAGAAGAATCGTATGCTAGTAGAAGGTTACATTATAACTTGTTAAGTGTGAGTCAGATTTGTGATAGAAAATAGAAGAGTGATCTTTTTGAAAAACATCTTATTGTGTAATTCAGAACATGCATGATAACAAAACTTTATTTTTTATTGGAAAAAGGGTTTTAAGCCACATATACCTAGGGATATCTCTTCTGATATTCATAACCTGACATAATGCTTAAGTTTCTGGTGACATTCTAGTTGGTTATGGCATAGAAGACTTGGACATGCAGCACTGCACTCTATTTCTAAATTGTCTAAGAAGATTCTTAGTTCGTGGTTTTGCCAAAGCTTAAATTTCCGAAAAAGATCACATTTGTATGCTTGTCAATTGGCTACCAACTAGAACAATCTTTCAAAATCTAAGGGCTATGGTTTTTAGTTCTTTAGCCTTTAGAATTGCTACAACACTTGATTTATTTTGACCTATTACTCATTTCTAGCTCTTGGAGGTAAATTTTCTATTTGCATTTGTATCTGAGATATCTGCTAGATTCACAATGGACACTCTTCTTAGAAATAAGGATGAGCATTGATGTGTTTTGTTCATCTTTGCAAAAGAATGAAGAATGAGAGGATACAACATCACTGCGATTAGAAGTAATCATGGAAGAGATTTGAGAATTAAAAATTCGATGCTTTTTGCAAGAATTAGGAATCTTTCATACTTTCAGCACCAAACACCCCAGAAAATGGAGTGTGGATGCAAGAATAGCACTTAGAAAATGGCTAGAACCATGCTGAGTGATTTAAGTTACCAAAGTATTTTTGGGCAGAAGTCGTTAATACTGCTGTTTATATTCTAAACAGTGGCCTTTGGTAAATTAAACTGACAAATGACTTCATATGAGCTATACAAAGGTAGAAAGCCCAAATATTGGTTACTTTCACAATTTTTGGGTGTAAAATTGTTTTATTCCAGATAACAAGCAAAAATCACTTGCTAAATTTGATGCTAAATCTTATTGAACGGAAATTTTTCTAGGATAATTCTAATAATAGTAAACGCATCATAGGGTGTTTAATAAGAAACTCTAGTTATTAGAAAGAATCTATTCATGTTTGTGTTCGATGAAATCTAACTCTACTTCTAGAAATTTTAGAAAACTGATGATCTTGTAAGCATTTCAATCAAGAAAAACGCAGAATGAACAATCAGACAACTAGAATAGCCAAGAATGAGCAGAACGTTGAAAAATCAGGCTGAAACAGAAATGGAACAAATGAAGAACAGAAAACATGCCAACTGAAAGACAAATGCCAAACAGAAAATCGAAGCATTTCTCAAATTACCAAAGAATGGCGATTCACACAGGTAATCGATCCTCAAAGAAGGAATATGCGATACCCTTCAAGAAAGGATGAACTGAAGAGCTCAATTTAGAGATATTTTTTGGTAATGTTTGCTTTCGTTTCCTCCAAAATAAAACCTAAAATTTAGAAGATGCTCAAATGATGAAAGTTGGAATTCCTTGCTATGCAAGAAGAACTAACAATCAGTTATTGAGATAACCAGCTTTCGCGAAACTCTATCTCTATTAGACTACAACTGTTGTGTTCATCTACGACCAACAACTGCGCGCTGATTCATACGACTCACGCTATAGCATCGAAACGCGCATACCAAGACATCTCGCTCGACGCAACACAGCACACGCGCTCATACGATCGCTCCACCGCGTACACCAAAGAAGAAGCATCAGATTTTATTATGAGACCTTTGCTCCGGTTCTGCTAGACTTGAGGCTACTACTGCTATTGTGCATCTTGCATGCTTTAAAAACTTCATGTTTCATCAAATGGCATGTGAAAAGTAACTACTCTATAACTGGTTATTCACTATGACGAATCTTATGTAGAACAACCGCCCGGTTTTATTGAAGTCTATGATCAAACCAAATATTTTTATAATTTACTAGCTCTTTATATTAAAACAAGCTCTAGCAGCTGTATGAAGATTAAGTAATCTCTTTTTATTAGAAAATGGTTTATTAGAGGAAAGGTTGATACTACACTATTTATTAAAATAAAGCACATGATTTCCTAGTTGTATAATCTGTGTTGATGACTTAATCTTTGGTTCTACTGGATGACCTTCTTTGTAAGGATATTTTTCAAGATCATGTAGGGTGAGTTTGAAATGAGTATGCGGGAGAATTTAAACCTCCTTGACTTAATCAAACAATGTGATAATGAATTTTCATAAACCAAGGCAAGTATACTCGGAATTGTTAAACGCGGTTTCAAAATGGAGAATGCAATTATGTAGTACACCATGGTCCATCCTCAAAATTAGAAAAAGATAAAAAAGGAAAAGAATGTGGATATTAATTGTTTAGAACTATAATTGGTTTCTTTACTATATTTAACTACAGGGATCTAATTATCAGTGTTGCCTATCTGTTGCTATTAAGTTGCTAAACCTAAAAATAGTACTTAATTTTCAATTACTTTTCTAATCCGAGGCCTAATCAGTTGCCTAATAGCAGGGACATAACCTTACTAAATTTCCCTTGAGAGTAGATTGCGTTTTTCTGTAGTGATTTAATAACATGTTTAAGTGACATTTGGGCATAAAATCCCAATTAGGCACATAATGAAGGTAAAACCCAAAATCATGTTGCTTATATACTCAATTCAATGCATAAATAATTGACTTAAGTGACAAACACTATCAGTCCTAGCATTACCGAATGCAAGAAGTCCAAACAATCATCAATGGAATACTAGTCTCATTTCAAGCCCACCTTTAATAGTTAACCTTCCAAGAATCAAGTAAACCGTAATTAGAGAAAAAAAAAGAAATATAAAGACTAAACTTAATGATATACCTCATTTTTGACCTAAAAAATCCCATTGAAATAACAATAAAAGAAAGGTCAAACGGAAGTCCATAATCAAGAAGTTGAAGCGTAGTAATGAGCAAAATAATTGAAATAGAACCCGAAATAAGTTAGACTGGAGATAGTACCTTTTGGAGAAATCGTAACACACAGATTTGCTTTCTTTTGATCTTGAATTAGTAGTTTTAGAGAGCGTATGGTTTATCAGAAATAGAATCCTTGGATTTTCATTACTTATATTTTCTGTTGGGAGGAGCAGTAGTTTTTTTAAAACAGACTCTTTATAGAAACGGGGGCTCTCTTGAATTTAAGAAATAAAGAAATAGAATGAAATATGTGAATCTATTTAAGATGATGAAAAATGGAAATTAAGTAGCTATTTGGATTATATTGACATCTTTTAACTAATAACGAGTCTACTGCTTATAACAAACTAAAAGATGACTTGACCATCTCTAACAAACTCGATTCAAATGCACCCTTTTGCTAGCTCATGATTCACTTTGTAAACATGTGCACAGTGTCCTTTGATTCACTGTTTGTCGAGATCGGTAGCCATTGATGTGATACTGATTCAATGAAAGATGGTTTTTCCATTTTTTGGGTAATACTTATGGGACTCTGTAATATGGTATTCAATTTTAAACAGTAATAGAGGGTTAATCCTAGTAACATGAAAATTACAGAAATTTCTATATTGTATAATGGCAATTCCAAATTCCTGCATCAATTCTTCTAAACTGTTTAGCGATTTGTAACAATTTAAAGCTGACTTGGCTGGTGATGGCAATTTTAACCGGCGGGCGGTACCCCGATCCAATCCAATTTCGATGGATTCCAATTAGTGCATAAATGGGTTTTGGGAAGATCAGATAAGGGTAAATTTTACACCAGTTTTGATTTCGGGTTTTTGGGGTTCGGAGTTGGGGTATCGCTACTCAATTAACCATTTTAATTTAATATTCTAAATAATTTAAAATAATTATTTTAAAGAAAATTTTTATATTCATTATATACTATTATTATATAATATATATATATATAATATATTACACTTCTAATTTAATAAAGCTATAATTATATTTAGTGTTTTAGAAAGTTTTTTAATGAATGTCTGTTGTATGTGTACTCATGATATATTCGTATAATTTAATTTTTTTTTACATACACATTGATATGGATCAGCCATCATCAGCATGAAGCTCAAGGGAAGTGAGAGCACAACAAGGGAAACCCATAATTTCTAGTGGGCCATACAACGAAGCTCATACAAAGAAAATTGGGGCCAGCATGTTATAATTTCAAGACCCAAGTTTAGCACAAGGCTTCATGATCTTGGCTTTCAACAAGTATTGTGGTGGAACTTTGAAGGCACACCTTTAGGCTTCTTACATAATTGGAGGCATATGTTGATGGTGTTAGCATGCCGTGCTGATAACATGCCCTGGCCCGAGCTAAAGCCTAATTTGGCAATAATAAGTTAGTCCATTTCTGTGTTAAGTTTGATTGTAAAATGTTGTTAATGGGTTGGGGCCCACCATTAAAATTCGGCCAACTTTTTCTTTTATCCTTAGTTTGTTTTGGATTAGTTATTCCTATCCTTAGTTGGTTTGGATTAGTAATTCCTTATTCCTTAGTTTGTTTGGATTAGTTAATCCTTATCTTAGCTGGTTTGGATTTGTTAATCCTATCCTTAATTTGTTTAAAGAATTAGTTATTCTTATCCTTAGTTGGTTAGATTAGTTATCCTTTCTTAATGTTGTTTGGATTATTTATCTAAATTCCTTAAGGATCAGCTTTTTGATCTAGTATAAATGCTTGTTATGTTGTTAAACAAATCATTTAATGGAATTCATAAATCTTCAGATTTGTTCATGCTTTTGGCGTGTGCTTGATTAGAGTGATTGGTGAGGATTGCTTTCCTCTAATAGCATCAAGAAATCAAGGTAAACTTATCATTTACTTGTGGCATTCTCATCTTATTCTTCTTTATCTATTTTAGTGTTCTTTGCTTCCTTAAAGCTTTTGTGGTGCCATAGAGCGGGGAGTTTAGTTTGATTCTTTAAAACTATTCCCATCCTGTGGAAATTAATTCTATAGGGTTTCGTGTTAGTTGGTAATCAGAGCCAAAGATTAAGGTATTCTTATTTATCTTAGTTCTAGGGGTTTTTGAGTTTTCCTTATTTCTCCTTGAAATTCTTGTGTTTTACCTGTAATTTTTATTGTTTTTAATTCTGAATTTTTGCATCGTTGTGATTTCTTGTTTCGTTCTTATTTCTTTCCAAACAAAAAAATCCTGGAAATTGTGGCTTTAGATTTGTCTAATCAGATAAGTTAAAAAAAAGCGAAAAAAAAGGAAAAAAATTCGGCCACCATTGAAGTTGCTCCTTGTGTGTGTGGTTTTTGATCCTAATCCTAGAGATTTTGAACCTATCTTGTGGCATTTTAAACTTATCCACTTTGCTTTTGATAGAGTTATCCTTATCTAGATTGGGTTATACTTTGTGGGATAAGGCCAGCATAATTATTTGTCCTTAATCTTTAGAGATTAAACTTATCACTTTTAATCTTTTGAATAAATCTAATTCTTATCTACTTTGTGGGATATGCAGCATAGTTATTTGTCTTACCTTTTGGAGATTAAACTTATCCACTTTAATCTTTTGATAAAATCTAATCTTATCTACCTTTGCTGGATAAGGCAAATCATAAAATTACTTTGTCCATATCTTTTGGAGCTTAAAGCTTCATCCATAATTTCGTTTGTTAAAAGCCTAATTTATCTAGACTTAAGATTATATTGTTTGGGATAAGGCATTAATAGTTTTGACTTAATTCTGGGCATTTTATCTTAGGAAAACATGATCCTTGTTTGGACCAAACCCAGTTATCTCCTTACTAAACAGCTTTATCTTCCACTTATTTGCACAAGCATGCCACCTTTACGTTAAAATTAATCAATTGTGGCATCAAGTGAATCGTTATCATTTGTTCAAATCTGATTTTTGTTTTATCTGTTTTGCCTTGCTTTGATTGCGGTAGAATTAAACTAGTCCATATTTGGTTTGCTTTGTCGGTGAACTAAATATTCATACATTATCTCCAGAATTCATTTTCCTAATTTCTAGTTTTGTTTTCCTTTGTTTTTGTGCTATCTTTGCTTCTTCTACATTGTTTAGAGTGTGTTTGTTTGTTCCTACACTCTAAGTTTATAATAATCAAGTAGTACATAGTCCTTGTCCTTGGTGCTACCCATCAGCATTTTAATGTTTGAGTCTTCTTTTTCTAGAATTTGTGCTTACTTTTGTTTTGTTAAGGTTTCTTCCTTTTCCTTTTCTAAACGTACTTTTGAGTTGGTTTGGATTGGCCTAAGATTCTGAAGTAAATTGGAGGGAATTCCAAGGAGTGATTAAAGAGTGTAAAACACATTAAAGGGAGTGCTTTACCATTAACTCAAATCTTTTTGTGTTTTCTATTTTGCAGCAACTAACCATTGAGTACAGGCAAGTCTGGAGCTGGTAATGGGGAAGGGAAAGTCAATTAAAGGATTCCCCAATTGAACTTTTTTATAGAGTCAATTCAAGGGCAGTTTCGAACTTATAATAACCTTCAATCAAGACATGAGAGGGCTTGCAAGAGATAAAGGTTTCCAAAGCTCTAATAGCAACAATTAGCTCGTCCACATACTCCCTGGCCTAAATAGATTTCAAGCCCATGATGATGAGGAGATCGAGAAACACTAATGTTAGTAAAGGTTGATGGGACTTTGGGGATTCAATCAAAATGAGGATTCTCAATTCAAACAGGTAACAATAATGCTGACAGAATAACTTGAATGGGAAGAAAGGTTAAACAAAATCTTTGGAATGTCATAAAACTATTTCTGAGGAGAAGAAATCCCACCGTTGCAGTGTTGAGTTTTAAGGGTTATGCTATGTTTTTGTGGGAACAATTGCTCATTAAAAGAAGAAAAAGGATGCGACCTGTGACACCATAGGAGATTATCGAAGGAGTTATCGCACTAAAAGTTTGCTCCCTACTCATTACTTTAAGGGACTTTGCATAATAAATTTGGTGAGAATGGTGCAAGGACGGGAAAGAGTGTGGAAGACTACTCAGCAAGGAGATGGAGAATTTGTACATGGCTAGAGCCAAATTGAGGAAGGATGAAAACAAATCACCATGTAATGGTTCCTTGGGGGTCTAAAATAATGGATCATCACTGATGTCTTAGAGATGTTATCGCTATGATAGCCAATAAGAAGAGATGGTAGATATGGCCAATGGAAAATTGAGAGGTAGAAAAAAGAGAAATCCACCAGCAAGTATTACTACACATGGGGATCTAAATGGTCGCAAGGGAGAGAAAAGAAAAGATTTTAAAGTTCTAATTCCTAAAGGACAGATTCAAACTTCAAAAAGTAAAAGTCTGTCCGGAAACTTCATTTAAGGGCAACAAAGTATTTCTATACTTCTACAACCCCTCTAAGAGAAATTAAATGTTTTAAATGTTTTAGCGAAAGGGCATAGGGCATCTCAATGCCTAATAAAAGAGTTATGATTGATAAAGATATGGGCATCATTAGTTTTGAATCTGAAAGTAGTGATTATGATGATATGCCTCATTTAATTGATGTTTGATGATGAATTATCAAATAATTTAATACTTTTCCTGAACATGGTGAACTTTAAAAGTTGCTAGGCGTGCTTGACAATATGCATGTTAAAAGAGGAAGGGCCTTGAGGCAATGTGAGAACATATTTCACATTAGATCGTTTGGTTAGTGGAAAAGTGTGTATCTTAATTATTGATGGGCGTTGTTTGCACTAACTGTTGTTAGTGTAAGTATGTGAACAATAAACTTGGCATGTCTCAAACATCCTAAACCTATAAGTTTGCAATGGTTAAATGATTGTGGGGAGGTGAAGGTCACAGATCAGGTGCTTGTGCCATTACTCTTATTGGGTGGTACAAAGATGAGATTTTATGTGATATAGTTACCTATGTAGGCAAGCCATTTGTGTTGGGAAGAACCATCGGGCAAGTTTTGATAGGAGAGCACTTAAAATTGGTTCCCACAACCATATTCTTTTGATTCATAAGGGTAAAAAAGGTGGTTCTTGTATCAATTATCACTCAAGAAGTATATGATGATCAAAAGAAGCACTTGAGCAGAGAGAGAGTTTCAGCCCTTGAGGAAGATGGGAGTAAGGCTTTGGGATCGAGAGAACAAAGAGTGAAAAGAGTAAAGGATGGAGAGAAGAGGCCAAAAAATAACAAAAACAAATTAATGGCCCAAATTGTCAGTGAAAACCGGAGAGGGGAGAAAAGAAAACAAACTGTTTTATGCAAGAACTAGGAGGTTAATGCACTACTGCCTTGGAGAAGCCCGTGTTGCTTCTTTAAGGTATAAAGAGGTTTTATTTGCTGACACTAACACTGAACCTTGATCGTCTGGCTTCTATGTTCTGTTTCTATATTGGCAGGAATTTTTTGGACTGTCTTTTCCTAAATGAGTTTACCTACTGGTTTGGCCACCTCTAAGAGGAATAGAACATCAAATTGACTTCCATTCCCTAGCTCCACCATTCCAAATAGCCAGCCTATGAAAGCAATTCCCAAAATGGAGACAAAGGACCTTACAAAGGCAAGTTGATGAGCCTTATGGAAAAGAGTTTGGTGCGAGAGCGCATGAGCCTTGTGCCGTTCCAGTGCTTTTTAGTACCCAAAAGGAATGGTACATGGCGAATGTGGGGTCTGATTGTATGGGCGGTCAATAATCATGTAAAGTAATAGAACACCCTATTCAAGGCTTGAGTGAGATGTATAGATTGAATTGCATGGGGCAACTTACTTTACTAAAACTTGATTTAATAAGTTGGTTATATCAGATTAGGATGCATTCAGGGAGAATGGAAAACTTGTTTTTTAAACACTAAATTTGGTTTGTATGATGGTTTAGTAATGCCTTTTAGATTGTCTAATGCAACTAGATTTATGAGGCTTATGAACCATGTTTTTGCGTGCCTTCATGGAGAGGAAATTTGTGGTTTGTAAATATTTTGAATGATAATACCATTTAGTAGAGCCAGTCATCTTGATGATCATGTTGAGCATGGTTTAGACTAGTTATTACAAACATTAAGGTCTGAACAATTTTATGCTAAGCTTAAAGTGCACATTTTGTATAGCTAGACCTTGTGTTTCTTGGATTTTATTGTGAGTGCCACAGGCTATTCTGAGGTAGATGAGGAGAAAGTGAAATCTATCAAAGAAGGCCAATCGTCCACCAAATCAGTTTTCAGAGTTGGAGTTTTCAATGGGTTGGCAAGTTTTTTATAGAAGATTTTGTACAAGATTTCTCTTCAATTGCAGACACCTACAGGGAAAAATCAAGCAGGAAGTTTAGGTTTCAATTGGGGAGAAGAGCCAGAAAGCGTTTGACACACTTAAAGGGAAGTTAACATCAGCGCCTATACTTTCTTTACCTCACTTTGTGACTACTTTTGAGATTGAGGTGTGATGCTTTCTGGTGTGGGGCAATTGGGGGCGGTTCTGAAGCAAGAAACGAAGCCAATTGCCTACTTTAGTGAGAAAATTGAATGGAGCCCAACTAACTATTCAACCTATGATAAGGAGCTACTATGGCCTTGGTGAGAATTTAGAACGTTGGCAACACTACTTACTACTAAGGAGTTTGTCATCCACACTGATCAGGAGGCCCCTAAACACACTTGAAGGGTTCAAGGTAAAGCTTAATAAAAGGCATGGTAAGTGAGTTGAATTTATTAACAATTGTCTTGTGTGATTAAATTACAACCATGGAAAGGGATAATGTTATTGCTTGATACATTTGTTAAGGAGTATGTTCTAATTAACTAGTCTACTAAGTTGCTTGGATTCTGAGTCTGTTTAAGAACTTATATGTGAATGATTTTGATTTTTGGCAAAGTATATGTAGCATGCGAGCATGGAGCATGTTGATAAATTCTATAGACATGATGGGTATTTGTTTTAGGGGCAGCAAACTTTGGTTATAATAAATGTTCTATGGCGTGATTTGGCTTGGTACTTTGAATCTCATTAATGGGGGATTGATGGGACAATCTTGGGGTACATAGACTTATAATATGCCCTCGAATGAACATTATTATTGGCCTC
>NW_023591368.1:0-56737 GCF_014843425.1 Jatropha curcas | reverse complement strand
AGCAAAGACCTCGACTGGTGCAAAAGACTCGGACTGCGGTAGGATGTCACAAGCCATACCGGCCTATCCTTCTTGCAAAAGTGAAAGTTTCTACTGTAGGTAAAGCTGTCATTACAAATCAGCGCCATTTATCATCAGTGTGAATCTTTCATATCTGGACAATAACTTTTCCATGTAATCAGGCGCATCACGATATCCAATGATACCTCACATTCAATGTGCTGTTACCATTGCCATGAAAAGGATCGAATTCTTGCTGAGATGTTATCGCGCTTGACATCACATAACAGGAATGTACTTCTCTTGTTCTACACCCAATTATTGTAGGAATATTCCTTCACATCCACAATGAGTTCTTGCTAATGCTCTGGTAATAGGGCATATATTCCGCCTTCAGTGGATGGAAGAGTGCAAACGCATTTTTGCAATTTTGATTACCAGGAAACTGACTGCACCTGCAAAAAGTACTATCAGATATCAGAAGTTGATTTGCGCGAATCAAACAATCACCACACAATGGCATTCTGCATCTGTTGTAACCCATTGAACACAGATGTCTATTCATCACCAAAAATTAAAGACACCATTTTGGAAGTGCCCTGTGAAGATATCTGAGAATCACTTTACGTGCATTCCAGTGTTCTTTACCCTTGATTTTGAAAGAAATCAGGCTAACAAACACCAACAGAATGGAGCAATATCTGGTCTTGTGCATACCATGGCCGTACATCAAGTGGCTACCAAACGCGATGCATAAGGAATCTTTCTTCAGTCTTCTTCTTATTCTTTCTCACTTGAAGGCATTTGATCGACTTAATTTGAAATGGACTTGCAAGTGGATAGTACTAACTAGGTTTCGCAATTGCTCATGTGAATCTTACTAGATAACTTTCACGATCTATACTTTTCCTGAGACAAGCCAAAACTTTCTTCTTTTTCATTGTCTCTTGGAGATCTTCATTCCGAGTATCTGTTTTTTGCCATGAATCCCAAATCGTTGCATGGCAAGGAGAAATATTTCAAGGCCCTTTTTCAAGCTCGTCAAATTTTTCATTCAAGACATCTTGGCCCACAATAAGCATATATCGCATAGTATAAACAATTAAGAATAATAAAAGTCTGCATTCTGCGAACTTCTTGCACAATAATACACAGCGGATGATCAAGAAGTAGTTTCTCATCCCGTGATTTACCATGAAAAGAGTCAAAACTTTTTGTACACTATCTGGTGGAGCCTTTGTTGAGGCCAACAAGCTTTCATGCAATCTTAAAGCAACACCAAGTGATTCTTTGCCTTGCTGACGTCTGGAACCCTTCTGGGTTGCGCCATATGAAATTTCCTCCTCTTAAGTCACCATGGAGGGAAAGCAGTCTTTCATTTCAAGTTTGCTCGATTCTCCAAATTAAAGCTACGCTGCATAATCCAGGCAACAACTGTGATAGAAGACATTTTTGACAACGGAGGTGAGAAAAAATTTCTTGCAAAAGTCAAACTCGCTTTCATTACTATGACCGAATCCCTTCACAACCACGTCTCGCCTTGTACCTTTTGCTGTGAGATGTTCTTGTTCAGTTCTTCAAACCTGAACACCCCATTGTTCTTCAGTGCCTTTCTTACCTTGAGGCAGGTTTCACCAACTCATAAGTTTGGTTCTCATGCAAGGACTCCATCTCATCTTGCATGCCCTTTCAAGCCACCATTTCTTTACAATCATTTCCTTGCCTCTTGAGTGAGGTTCTCTGGTATCTCCCCCTTGAGTAACAAGTCAGTACTTCATGTAGGAGAAGAATATCTCTGGGAAGGTAGTCCTGCTCTCGCAATCGTTCTCAATTGAGGCAGTTCTTCATTTAGAGCTGGATTCAGCATCAATTAGAACAGGTTCATCATCATCTTTCTTCATTCGATTTTGTGGTTCTAACACGAGGTTCTGCATCAAGGACTAAACAGGAAACTCATTTAATAGATTATTTGGCTTTCAATTTGTTCTCAAAGTCTATCAAATGAGTTTTGGATCTTCAGAATACCGGACATTCTCTGTTCTTAGATGAGCTTCTTTTCAACTGGGATCCCATAATCTGTACCGCAAAATCATTCATTTTCCATAACCCAAGAAGAAGATAACTCGTTTTTGACTTACGAATTTCAAGCTTGGATTGGTTTCATCTTTTCGGATATGATGAACAGAAAGACCCTGCAGCCAAATATTCTAAGAATGGATCGTAAGAAACATCTTTCCTGGGACCACACCTTTTTGGACGTCTCCATTGAGGGAGGTTAAGGAAAGGTTGATGCAAGTAAACGTGCAGTATCATCATTGCTTTCAGCCGAAAAGCTTTTTGGGAGAAGTTTAGCATGAAGAGGAGCATAATATAACCCTGTTCAACGAATGGTCTGTTCATGTTCTCTCTGCAACTCCATTCAGCTGTGGAATTTATGGAACTGTCTTTCTTGAAGTCTGATGGCCGTGTTCTGAGCAACTAAGCTCTCAAATGGACTCTGTGTGACATCACGCACCATATCAGCCTCTAACAACAATTTTTAGCTTTCTTCCCGTTATGTCTGTGTTGCAACACTGACATGGAAGAATTATTTAAACATATCCAGCATATATTTGGTCTTTTGACTTATGGGAAAGCCCACCACCTATTCCATAGAAATGTCATCAATAAAGCTTTAAATAATATGACACCACTCAAGAATTTGTCATCCCATTTGAGCAAAACAATCATAGTGTGTTACCAATCTAGAACACAGGTGTATCTAGATGGTGAGAAAGAGATCTTTGGAAAGGAAACATCTATGTTTGTTACCAGATTCTAGAACAATCAGTGCATATTAGAGGCAACCTTTCAAAAGATAGGCATATCTCTTAGTGAGAGTCTCATTCCTTTTCTCACTCAAATGACCAAGTCGTGGTGCCACAATTCAGCAGGATGAATCTTCAACTGCATTCACCACTTCCCCGAGTGCAAAACTTTAAGCCTTGAGGTGAGAAGAGAACAGGTGTTGAATTTTCTTTTCCTTTACTGAATCACCAATTTAACTTTGGTGAAAGCTTCACACGTTCTGACTCAAACAAACATGATTTGCACTTAGCTCCAATAATTCATTCAATACAATGAACTGAGATCAGATTGAAAGTTTGCACGGTAGGAGTTGTATCTCTATCACTTCCATATCCAGAGTAATCCAAAACAGCATTGCTTTTTGATTCGTCATTCATTTATAATGACTCGCATATTTTCCAATTTTATTTGTGCCATTTAAAAGTCTTGACGTTTAGCCGTTATTCTTAGAGAGGTAAGTGATGAAAAATATTACCTTTCTTTTTGAAAGAAAAATTATGATTAAGAACATTGCACAAACGTTCAATTAAAATCCATAGAGATTCGTTGGACTAGTGGAACACTCAAACTAGAGAAACCAGCAATGAGAAATCAGATGCCTCATCACCAAGGCTTGTTAGCACTCAATAGCTAACTGAATGCTACCCACGGAATGTACTTTTTCCTCACACTTTCTTTTGGCATCGTTTTCCTTCCTTCCACTTTCCTGCAGTGCCTGGATGTGCCCCGGAGACTTTGCCACGTAATTGATAACAATGTGACATACCTGTTCTCTTGATCTTGGATCTTTACTCGTGTGAATCTGAGTCACGTGTTTGTCTAGATTTTGAATGGTGTATCCTAGTTTTGCTATTCCCCTCTTTTCTGTATTGTTGCATCTGAGTTGCCTACTCGTTACTTCTACCTTCGCTCATGGTTTCTATCATTATCAAAATATGCTTACCTTAACGTGGTTAAAGGTCAGCATTCACCCTCCGGACACATTACTGAGCGTAATTCCCCTCCGACACATTACTGAGCGTAACAGTCAGTGTCTCCCAACTGTCCGGCAAGGAACTCAATAAGAATAGTGCCTGTACCTGGTCGTCAAACATTATCTTTGACGTCGTCAGTTGGTTCACTATTTCTTGAAATTTGCCCAAGTGATCTGAAGCACTTTCGCCATCTCTATACTTCAGATTTACAAGCTTTTTAATTAAAAAAGCTTTATTCTGGGCATTCTTCCGCTCGTACATGTCCTCCAACTTCTTCCAAATTGAATAGGCATCTTTCTCATAAGCGATATGATTTATGATGCTCATTTCAACAGACTGCCTAATAGATGCGACTGCTTTTCTGTTAATTGACTTCCAATCGCTTTCATTTATTGAAGCTGGCCTGACT
This sequence comes from Jatropha curcas, assembly GCF_014843425.1. The sequence goes on along the minus strand of NW_023591368.1, from coordinate 52,507 downwards.
CCTTTCAACTCAATCGTTTCAAAAAGATCTTTACAGCATATCGAAATCGTTTCAAAAAGATTCTTTACGCATAGAAGATCTTTTCCAATTAATCAATCTTCCATACTGCATTGAGTTTGATAGAGTTGAGTCAACCATTGTGGAGCCTGTTGTTCTGATCGATCCATTTTTAACTTGTGCAGGTGCTGTAATATTTTATCACCAACAAAAAGAACCGTATAGACTGAAAGTGAAATTAGTTAGTATTCGTGAAAAATATATATGGACTGTATACGTTGATTAATACTATGCGCTGGAATAGTGCTGGTCTTAACTTGAAACGTACACGAGAAGTAGCGCCAATAGTACTATACACTATAACTTCTGAGTTAACATATATTTACTATTCATCACTAAGTCGATTCAACTGCATACTGTCTTTGCCGAACGGAACTGCAACACAATGGACTCGGAACGATAATTTTTCTTTGCGTCGTTGGTATATTTATTTTTCAAAAATATCAACCATGGATCCGGAAAACTTCGGCTCTGGATACCACTTGATTAGGGCCCGGCAATAAATTACGAGAGAATAATAACACAGCGGAAAACATAGAAATATGACACAAATATTACGTAGGTCACCCTATTAACTGTTAGAGAGCTACGAGACACTGAAAACAATAAAGAAATAATTCTTTCACTATTAAATATAGAGGCTTGTGAGCAAAGAGAGTAATAATAAATATTAGCACTTCAAAAGTTGTTGTCCCAATATTATCCCTCACATATTTCTGTTCTCTCTCTACCCGAGTTTTAGAACCCAATTTCTAAAACTCAATTCTTGCTCAAAACTCTATCTCTCTGCGCATATCAGGTTGTTGCTCGTGTTCTGAAGCTGTTTATTCACCATTCCTATTTATATGGAAGAGGTGTGAAGCTTTGATTTATGATGAGGTGTGGTCATTACATGTGTATAACGCACCAACGACCCTACCAGCGGCCATCACCTACCAAGACTTCCCTTTTTTTTTTTTTTCTCAAAATACACTTGTCACCTTACCATTTTCTATTTCAACACAAGAGATGTAGATATACTAACCATGTTTTCCATTCTTCTCTTTTATATTTTTTTTATTAATATTTGATTTCAAATGTGAGGTTATCCATTGAGTGGGCACCGACAACACTTTGGCTTATGCAATGGCGGACTATAACGATTAGTGGATGAGAGAAAGAAAAGAGAATTCTGGAAGGTAATGCCTATACCTTCAATATATCCTTTTGTACATAGTTTTGTGATATACATAGTGGTTCCTGTTTGTTGGATATCCATTTCGACGAAGGTACCAGAAATACATAGAGCGGATAGGTACGTAAAAGTTTTCCATTCTTCTCTTTTTTTTTTTTTTATTTATTTGTTTCAAATGTGGGTCCCATTGAGTGGGCACCGCACAACACTTGGTTATGCATGGCGGACTATAACGATTTAGTGGTGGGAGAAGAGAATTTGGGGGGTAATGCCTATCCTTCATTCCTTTTGAATGAGTTTTGTGAAACATGTGGTCTCTGTGATATTCCATCGACGGGGTACCAGTATACATGGCGGATGGTACGTAATGGTCAGGTAGTGACTCATGAGAAGCTGGATCGAGCAATGAGTAATGCAGGCTGGTCATCATCTTTTCCTGACGCTATTGCGAAGACCCTTGTGGCTCCCACTTCAGATCATGATCCCATTCTCATTAATACGAATGGGTCGTTTGATTGAAACGACGATAAGAAGTTTCATTTTGAGAATCGGTGGCTGGCGGAGAAAGGTATTTTCAATATCGTAAAAGCTTCATGGCAGTCGTTTCCAACGGGTGATGTGATGCAATGAAAGCAGATTTGTATTGAGGCCTTAAAGCAATGGGGGTGGGAAAAGAATTCTAATTTCTGGAAAAGAGAGAGACTGTTTAAGAACTTGATGGAATCTAATAGATTTTTGCAACCGACTGGTACTGATAGGATCTCAGAGATGAGTGGAATTGCATTTTAATGGAGGAGGATTTGCGTCGTCGACATGTGGCAAAGCAATTCTGGATGGGACAGGGTGATAAAAACAGTAAGTTTTTCCATGCTAGTGTGAAAGCAAGGAAACGAGTTAACAGGATTGACGGGCATTGCACTTTGGACAGCCACATGGTTTTTAATTCTAGGCAGTTGCAAAATTTGGTTCTAAGCTATTTCAAAGATGTTTTTCGGCAATCTGTTTCTGACAGTGCTCATTTATTAAGCTTGATCCAGCCATGTATTAGTGTTGATGATAATGCCACGCTTATTACCTCAGTTGTGGAAAAGGAAGTGTGAGCGGCAGTCTTTCAAATGAATCCAGATAAAAGCCCAGGTCCGGATGGTCTTAATCCAGCATTCTTCAAAAAATTTTGGAAAATCATACGGTCTGATGTGGTGCAGGGATACAATAAATGGCTTCGAGAAGGTATTTTTCCTCCTATCCTTACTGATACCCTTATAGTCTTGATTCCTAAGATTGATAAGCATGATCATTTAAAAGGCTATAGACCGATTTCTTTATGTAACATGCTCTATAAGATTTTATGTAAGGTGTTAGTGAATATATTAAAGAGAGTACTTCCAAAAATTATTTCAGAAATTCATTCTGCATTTATTCCCGGGAGGCTAATTACAGATAATATTTTAATGTCTTTTGAGATGTTGCATAATTTGAAAAGAAAGACAGGAGGTAGCGCGGAAACATGCGCGTCGAAGGTAGATATCATTAAAGCCTATAATAGAGTAAACCGAGATTTCTTAGAGGGCATGCTTTATAAATTGGGTTTTTTCGATGGTTAGGTGCGATGGATGTTTATGTGTTTTAGAGATGTCAAATGTTCAGTGTTATTTAATAGGAAGGAGATTATTTTTGGGAGCGGTTTACGTCAAGGACATCCTTTGTCGCCATACCTTTTTCTTATTTGTGCACAGGGTCTCTCTACTCTTTTTTATGAAGCTGAGAGGCAGGGTTGGGTACATGGAGGCAAAGCTGGGGGGAGATGTCCTAGGATTTCCCATTTGTTATTTGTTGATGATTCGTTGTTTTTTTTAAGGCTAATGCCATGGAGGCTAGGAGAGTCAAGGGTATTCTAGGGGAATATGAAAGAGCTTCGGGCCAAGCGGTTAATTTCTCAAAATCAGGTATCCTTTTTAGTCCTAATACTAGGGAGGAGGTGCGAACTTATATTTTTAATATTTTGGGAGTTCGTAATTCTATGGAGACAGGGAGCTATCTGGGTCTTCCATAGTGTGTGGGTAGGAGCAAAAAGAATATTTTTAATTTTTTGAAAGATAGGATTTGGAGACGGGTGAATAGTTGGTCCAATAGTTTCTTATCTCGGGTGGGTAGAGAAGTTCTCATAAAGTTTGTGTTAATAACTATTCCTACTTTTTGTATGAGTGTGTTTGAATTACCATTGGGTTTATGTGATGAGATTCAAAAAATTTTGAATAACTATTGATGGGCAGGAAGAAAGAAGGGGGGAGAGGGATTCATTGGCTATCTTGGGATAAAATGAATAGTAGAAAAGGGAGGGAGGAATGGGGTTTAGGGATCTCAAGTGTTTTAATTTGGCTATGCTGGGCAAGCAGGTTTGGCGTCTTCTCACTAATCCATACACTCTTTTTTATAAAGTTTTCAAAGCAAAATATTTTTCGGATGAAGATTTTTTGTCAATAGTCCTGGGTAATAATCCTATTTTTGTGTGGAAGGGTATCTTGTCTTCTAGCATGGTCCTGAGACAAGGAGTTCGATGGCGAGTTGGAGATGGGGAGAGTATTTGTGACATCCCGACCCGGCGAAGCGATCCTAGGATGGCAGGCTAGCTAGGGTAGTGGAATGCGGGACATAGGAATGAATCGAATCATATATCGAAAAGGGGGAAACTAATCATTAGGAATGCGGGACATAGGAATGAATCGTAATCATATATCGAAAAGGGGGAAACCTAATCAATTAGAGGCGCCTTTTGGTGGAATGGTGCTGGAGAGTTGAAAAAACTCCAGGGGTTAAGGTTGTGCTCGCTTACGGAAATCCTAGGATGGGTGACCTCCCGGAAAAGGTTTCCCATTTCAACCTGCGGTGTGGGACAAAACCAGAGGGCGGATGAATCGAATCATATATCGAAAAGGGGGAAACTAATCATTAGAGGCGCCTTTTGGTGGAATGGCTGGAGAGTTGAAAGAACTCCAGGGTTAAGTGTGCTCGCTTAACGGAAATCCTAGGATGGGTGACCTCCCGGAAAGTTTCCCATTTCACCTGCGGTGTGGGACAAAACCATGAGGGCGGGTGTATGTGTTGGCCAGATTAGGCTGGGGCACAATCCCGTGGCCAAAGCGGACAATTCCTCTGGTGATTAGAGTCAGGGCGTGACAGTATTAGCAAGGCTAGTGATCCTTGGTTAGTCAATGATAGTTCCTTTTATGTGGAGGATGGGAAGCATTTTGTACCTGTAAATTTGAAAGTTAAGGATTTATTTTGGGAGGGGGAGAGGAGGTGGGATATAGAAAAGTTGATGAATCTTTTTTGTGTTAGGGATATTCAAACTATTATTAATACTTCTCTTAGTACCTGTGAGAGAAGGGATCAGCTGGTATGGCATTTTGAAAAACGTGGAGTTTATAATGTTAAATCATCTTATTTCCTAGCATTACGGGTTTTGGTGAGGGGAACTGTTGGTTTAAATGGGGTGTGTTGGGGGAAGATTTGGAGTTTGAACGTGCCCTCGAAAGTGCGAGACTTTATGTGGAGAAACTTGAGAGATATTTTACCTACTAGGGATAGGTTGATGAGAAGGGGAGTGAATATTGATAGGCGATGTCCTTTTTGTCAAGATATTGAAGATGTGGATCATGCTCTAGTTCTTTGTAGGAGAGTGCAAGATATATGGGCCGTTGGTGGTATAAGGGTGCCAAGTGCTAACGTTTCTTTTTTAGACTTTTTCATGCAGGTTGTCATCATCCAGGGAGGCTTCGATAGTGGAGGCTTTTGTCATGCATGCTTGGCAGGCGTGGTAGTCTAGAAATTTATTCCTTTGGCAAAACAAGTTTATCTCGAGCGTAGCATGTCATGAGAAGGCGGTACAGACTTTACATGAATATCAAGTTGCTTCTGCATGTTAGCAAATGGTTTGGGCAAGAATGAATCCTCACGGTGCTATAGATAGACAAGGGCAGAATCGCATGGACTTGATTGAGAATAGTGGAGATTGTGTATGGCATGGCCATGTTGATGGTGTTGTGTTTCAGGTAGCTCAGTTAGCTGGTTACCGTATTTGTTTTGAGGATGAAGAAGGAAGATTCATTTATGCATTGTCAGGTTTCTACGATGGTTCCCCAACACTGGCTATTGTCGAAGCGGTGGCTTTGCGTTTTGCGATCAATTTTGCAATTTCTAAGATGTCAGGCAATGGTTTTTTATATACTAATTCTGAAGAGGTCTATTATGCTTTACATTCTAGTGCTTTGGATTTTTCGGTATTTGGCTTAGTTTAAAACTCTTTTAGTTGATAGGTCTGATATTAAGGTCAGATGGGTTAGGCATCAAGCTAACATAGGTACTTATAAGCTTGCCAAAGCATCCTTAGTTGCTAGAGTTAAAGAGTGGGATACTATTCCATAATTTTTGTTGGATATTCTTTTCTCGAGGTAATGAAGTTGCATTATTTCTTTTCAAAAAAAAAAAAAATGGATCAATACGCATTTGACATCAAATTTAAAAATAAAATGGTAATAAAATAAGATAAGAAATGATTTAGTGAAACGAAGGAGTATTTTGTTTATTATGTTAAAATTTTTAACTACAAATTTACAATTAAACCACATATAAAAGTGGACGGAAATGGAATGCAAATTGTCATGGAAAGTATTAATTAAATGAAAAGAATCCCAAAAGGTATTAAAAAATTAGGGGATAATTGCAATTTTAGTATGAACTTTACAAAATTTTCTATTTTGGTGTATGAACGGAAGAAGTTAATAATTTGGTGAATAAACTCATAATTTTTTAATAATTGAATGTATTTTGCACATGTGGACAGTCGAAAAATCCTTGTGGAACGGCTGGATCCCATTTGTTCATATTTTTTTTTTGCTTATTAGGCGCCAAATAGGATTCCTTTGACTGCAACAGGATTAAATACACTATTAACATGCATTGACCATAAAAAACCTCATATCCCTCTCTTTTTACAATCGGAAACAAACAAGACTGAAAGAAATTTTTATATGAACGGAAAAATTTTTTCAACCAAATGGATTAAAAATGAATATGAATTAAAGTAAATTTGAACCGCTTTTCGCAATATGATTCTTTTCTGTCAAAAATTATAACAAAGCTCTAACATTTGCTATCATCTTCGGCACCAAATCTACTTCTTGTGTCAATATTTGTTTCTCTAGAGCTTAAATATGGAGTTTCAGCGATTGCATTTCTGCAACAAGAGACTCGTGCTCCCAGAGCCATCGCTACTCCTCTTGAAACGGCAACAATTAAAGCCTGAAATGCAGAATCTGAAATTCAAAACTATTGATTTGGTGCTTTTCATTTTCGATGGAAGTCAAGAATTTGGTGAATAACATAGGAAGAACAACACCCAAAAGCATAAAAGAAAGCCATGAGAGTAAAAAAAAAAAAAAAGTAGCATTAGCAATAACTAGAAAATCTTAAAATAGTCTTTAAGTGATTGAGAAATTTTGAAAGGTTGTTGTCGTCTTCTTCTTATGCATTGACTAGTATTTTTGTTATTAATGAGTTCGCGTTCTCCATTGACATGGAATCAGCTGGCATATAGCAGAAGAAGATAAAGAAAAAAAGGATAGATAGATTTTCAATTTTGAATAGAGAAAGCAAGATAAAGCAAAATTTAATTGAGTTTAGGATAATGTTATAGATAGATTGGAACAATCTCTATTTAAAGTCAATAAATAAAAATAGAGAGAAAAATCAGAGATGAATTTGTTGAAGTTAAAGTGTAATTCGACCAATCTGTGCAACGACAATAATAATGGCTCTGATGAAGGCAAGTGAACAGTGTTGTTTCAAACTCTGGATTGCATGAAGGCAGAGAAGAGGAAGATAGTTGAGTCGTTTCGTACTTTCTGAATTTTTAATCTATGTGGAATCATATTTGGCGCCTAATAAGAAAAAAAAATTATATGAACAAATGAGATCTAGTCATCCCATAGAGATTTTCGACTGTCCGCATATCCAAAATACACTCAATTATTAAAAAAATTAAGAGTTCATTCACTAAATTATTACTTTTTCTGTTCGTTCACTAAAATAGTAAATTTTATCAAGTATATACACTAAAATTGCAATTATCTAAAAAATTAGGGGTTTGGAACCATTCCCATCCACCAGGACTCAGTGGGCTCCGGCAGTACAAACGCTATTGATTACGTGTCATCAAAGTATTTCACGGTTCCCAATTCCAAGACTTCGGTATGCGCATATTACTCTCCAGCGCCATTTAGCAAAGCTATCGCCCTTAATAGTAAAAATAAATTAATAAAAAAAAATCCCTAAGCTTTTTTGCTCGTATCAAGCTTTCTTCCCTCGTTTGCCTCGCTTCGCTTTTGTCTCTGCACCAAAACACGATATCGAAGAAGAAGAGGACGAAGCAAAATGAGTGCTGCGATGGAATTGTTAACTTTCAAAAACCCTTACTGCTCGCCATTGAAGAGAGCTTCTTTTTCTTCTCCAATGGCCTTAGGTTTGGGCTCATCTCGGTCTCTCAAGTTCCAATATTTGCTTAACCCTAAGATTTGCACAGTTTCTATTGAAGCTCCTAAGGGTCTAGGGATTGGTTCTCATTCTCTGTCGAGCCGATCGATTGTGGCCTTCGCTGCCTCTCACGAAGAATCGGTATGCTCTTTAACCTCTGTTATGTATTCGCTTTGACAGTACAATTTTTATAAAGAATTAATTTTTTTGAATTATATTTTTTAGAGAAATTCAGAGATTGAAGTGGAGAAGGAAAGCAATGATAGTGAAGAATCACAGGAAGCTTGGAAAAAGGCTTTGGATAACTTCAAAGAGCAAGCTTTGAAAATGCAAAGTCTGTCACAAGAAGCGTACAAAGTGTACTCTAAGAAAGCACTTGTCGTTTTGGAAGAAACATTGGTGCAGTTAGAAAGTCAATCGGATAAGATGGCAAAGGAATTGACTGTAGAGGCTAAAAATTTTCTCACAGTAGCTGCTGAGACTTCTCCTGAACCAGTGAAGGATGTTGTCAGTACATTTGCTTCATCAACTGATGACATTAAGCAATTTTCTGATGTTCGTGACTTCTACATTGGAATTCCTTATGGTATGTATAAATTCTGTTGGTTCATGTTCATACTGGCATGTTTATTTATGATTACCCATTATGAGGATTTAGTTGTTACTAGATGTAAATGTAAGATTTTCTCAACAAAGCTGACTGAGCGCTGACTGTGATTCAAGCTCTTTCTGCTTTGATGCGGGTCATCAGTTAATACTGAAATGAACAAATTTCTTTTTATCATTTTTATTCATGGAATTGTTTGTGCTTTGCAGGTTTGCTTCTTCAAGTTGGTGGATTTCTTTCCTTCATGTTGACAGGCAGCATTTCTGCCATTAGGTTTGGTTTCGTTCTAGGTGGTTTTCTTTTGGGCTTAAGCTTACTGAGTTTACAATCATACAGGAGAGGAGAACCAAGTCCTATAACATTGAAGGGGCAGACAGGTTAGAACATGGTTTGTTTCAGCTCAGATCGGCTGGTTCCGTTTCTTTAGCAGCCAGCAACAGTTATAATATTTTGTGATCAAGTTTTTGAACGCTTGCATTTTCCATTTGATTAAATGTGTCCAGTTAAGAAGGTGGTTACATTATTTGTCTGTGATTAATAACATGTTCTGTCAGTTGAAGAATACCTGAAGAACCTTTATTGGTTATGACTAAACATATAATGGATGCTTAGTTCCCCTTACTGCTTCCCGATATGGGATGTTCAGCATTAGTCATGAATTTAAAAGAAGGCAACTATATGTTTATGAATTATTTTCATAATTATCTCATAATTATGTATAGGAGTTTAGCTCTGTTGTATATTTATTCAAATTAAGAATTTCTTGCATGTTCATGATCTTCCTGGGATTGGAATTCCTTTGCACCTATGAAAGAACAGGTATTATTTAGGATCATTTGATGATTACTAGAATAGATTTATTATCTACAGTTAGGTATGTTTGCATGTCACTCTGAGATTTACTATAAAATTTTAAAGTTTTAGCATGTTGAAACTGGAAATTGATATCATTTTTTATTTGTTTCATTTATCTCTACGTCTCATGTTATATTCACGTCCTTTATTACATATTTGAGTTAAAGATTCTCATCTGGTTTCTTTTGCCTACAGCAATAGCCGCCGTGCTCTTTCTTAGGGAGCTACGACTGCTGTCTCAGGTAACATTTCTTCATCCGTAATTCTTTATCTCGTTTCTCCCTTTCCTATTCCATATGTACCAAACACCGAAAATTCCTTTTAATCTCTTTTCTTTACTTCTTCTCCTTGGCAGAGAGCTTCATTCTTTACCTTTGTTGCAACCGTGATCAGGTTCATAATGTTCTCATGTTTCTTGTCTTTTTTATTTTTGTTTTCATTTTACTCCTTCAAACAGCAAATTCTTGCTTATGTTTTATTGCTAATGGAAAGTTCGGTTTCTGGAAGTAGGATTTCCATTGTGCAAAAAAACTATTGTCAAGGTTTGGTTATAGGTTTTGATGAGGGTTAAGGGTGCCAAAGATTTTAAATCAGGATATCAGAGGAAGAAAGTTGAAGAATGTGCATTCCTTAGGCAACCAACTGAAAGTTAAATTTTCTGGAATTTTCTTTCTACGGATGTTTTGTTCTCAAAATAGAACTGATCTGCATATTTACATATCCATTTCACTACAACATTGGGATTAATAAATTTTGATTATGAAACAAACTTTGAGTCATGACATTATCTGTTTGTAGGTTTACATAATTAGACCCAATTGTTGACCATTGAATTCATTTTGAAAGCATAAATAATGATTCTGAATGTATTATCACTTTTGGTCTATAGGAACCGTTCAATCGTCAGACCTCTGGATCTGAGAGGCCATAGTTGCTAAATGTAGTCTAATAGAATCGTCATATTGGGATGGTGGTCCTAAACTCTTGCTGCATGCATGGACGCAAGTCTTGCATGTTCATGTGATGTTGGTATTAGTAGAATGGAACACGTTGTGTAATTTATTTATTCCTTGAATCATTGTATGCAAGGACATGTGGGCATACACTTGTATTTGCACACATGATATAATTACAATCATGCATTCTGCAGCTTTTGTTGTATGATGTTTTAGTTTGTACCCTGATAACTTGCTGTGTTTTGCAGTGGTGCCGCGGTTGCATTCTATCTATATAGAGTTGTATTGAATGCTAAGGAGAGCCGCGAACCAGACTTTGGACCAGGAGCTGAAAATTGATAAATTACTTTCAGGTTAGTTTGGATTCACATGTGCACATATATATATATATATATAAACAATTAAATGTGCTAATCCTTCATCATGAATTCACGGACCACATATACCCACATTTTCTTTTTTGGGGGGAGTGGTGTGTGGACTTCCTTGCATGTTGAATTTTGGACAAGTATTGCTCAACCATCTGTCATCAGCATGCTTTAAAGAAAAATAGTGCAAAAGTTGGTTCCATGTTTCCTTGTAGCACGGGTTAATTAATGTTTATGTTCCTCTGCTGTGCAGATGGCATCTAAGATGATAATAACTTTGAAGAAGAGGATAAGGTTTCAGGATAGAGCTTGTTTGAATGGGTTTGAATGGCTTTACATTTGCAGATATGGAGAAGGGTTACAATAATCTTATGGATACTTTCCACACGGGCTCCTAAAAACTTGTTTTTGCCTTATGTACTGTAGGTCTTTATGATGTTCGTTCATTTCTTTAAGGTTTGCTTATACAGTTTTTTCTGTTAAAAAGTAGTAGTTGTCTTGCCGCTGTGATAATTATTGTGTGGAGCCAAAGTTACAGCTTGAAATTTGTTAATACAAGTATTAGATCCGACTTTGCTATCATCATGTCGTTGCTTGTCATGGTTTTGGAGACACATGCAGATCTCAATGTGAGAGAATCGGTTCTAGTTAGCCGCAAATTAATACCAGCGTAACACAAGTTGTTCTTTATTTAAAGTTATGTCCTTGGTGACGCATAAGTTAGGAGATCTTTTCATAAAATTAGAATGCACCGTCATTGGGAAATTATTCAAACTATAACATGATACATCTTTCAACTTTAGGTGCATGATGCGGATGCACTAATTTTCCAGTGTATGCACGCCAGCCCTGCATCTAATACTTTCGGTAGCAGAATGATTTGAGCAATGCAAGGTCCTGCATCTAATACTCTCTGTAGCAGAATGATTTAAGCAATGCAAGGTAAAGACACTGTCCGGAAGATTTAGATTTAAGAACCGACGAAATGCAGAATGCGATTCAAGTTCAGCAATTTGTTTGGTTTGAGAAAAGAGAGATTATGGAATAAAAGGGTAAAGGAAGAAAATGATTGTAATAACTGCCTTATTTGTCAACCTGGAACAAGCATAAACTCTTTTCTCAGTAACCAAGCTATGCAATATAATGTATTAAATATTTATCCATCCAATTTTAAATTTGAAGAATTTTCATCCAAATAAAGCAGCAGTTAATAATATATGGCACCAAAGCTCAACTGAAAAATTACTGAAATACTGAACTATTATGCTTGTTAAATGGTACATCTTATGGAAAATATACGGTGGTCCTGGTATTAAATGGCGCCACTTATAACTTAAAATTTACATACAAGTGTGAGATACTAGCTGATAAAACAAACCAAGAACAAGCCCTATGATGATGCTGATGAAGCTCCTCAGATGTCCCCACGTGGAGCATGGTGGACAGGAATCTCTCCTTGATTATCCAATGGCATGTATTGCGCCATGATAGCCCGTATCTCCGAGTCCATGTATCTCTGCAGAAAAGTTTAATAATATAAGAGTTTTATTACAATGCTCAATCTTCTAAGTAATGCAGTCACCATGGTAAGTAAAGGTCAAGTGATCCATCAAGTGTTCAAGCTCTATAATAATGAAAGGATTAATCTAATTTCTGTTTAGTAATAAGAAATTTCTCTGACACATACCCGAATTCTGTACTTGTAAATTGCATATCCAGCAATTCCAGCAGCAGCCAAGCCTAGAATAATAGTCCAAATAAAGCTCCAGCTAACTTCTGCGCTTGCATCTTTACCTGAATGATAACAATAAAGGTTTAGTCCAATGTCCCTAATGAACCGTAGTTTATCAGTGAGAAGCATAGAGTCATAATCCAAATGCATAACCATTAATAAACAATGAAGAGGCAAATTCATATGGTACATAGGTGCACGGAGTGATCCTAGAAACAACTACCTTTGGCTGACAGCACTTCTCTAGAATCATTTATCAGAAGAAGGATTAATCAAATTGCTATGGGAATACTTACTTATGCATGTGTCATGTTCTCGCATGTATAGTAAACCACTGCCACAGCTGCAGTCATAACTACCCCAAGTATTCTTGCATTTGCAATCTGAACATTGGCAAGCTGTTTTGTCTTTGCATTCATCAATATCTGTAACACAGCCAAGGGTAGGAACATTCCAAGTGAATCAGCATACCTTAATTTACCATGAGTCCTTATCATGTCAACTTCACCGACATTCACATGTGATATGCAAACTATGCACCTAGATAGCTGAGAACCCATGTGCAATTCGCAGAAATGCATGAACTTCAAACATGCAGAAAAAAGAAAAGAAGAAAAAAAGCAGCATTTCTCAAAACATATGAACAATAAATTGTAAAATGTCATGCAAAATATTTATGAATAGGAGCAAAATTGTGGTTGCACAAATTCATTGGAAGAAAAACACCAAGCAAGAATATTAGAGGTGCTTCCATCAATCTGAAACAGGAATCTTGTTGCTGTTCTACTACTTATCAAACATAGTTTGGACTGGAGCAGAAATTCTACCACATCATGAAGGTTTATGATTATAACATGAAATATAGAAACCAAGACGAGGAAAAACATACCCTCACAGGAATTGACTCCATCACCTCTGAATCCTGGAGGACACTTGCAACCTTGTGAATCCTAAAAAAAGAAAAAAGAAATCAGACAAGCTATCAATGAGAATCAGAAAAAATAACAAGTAATATAATAATCAATTAGAATCATTAGCAAGAAAGGGCAAAAAGAGCTCAAACTCACAACAAATTCAAATTAAAACTTACACAAGCAGAAAAAGTCTTGCCATCTTGGGTTTTCTTCCAGCATCCTCCATTATTAATTTCACAACGTAAAGCACCTGAAGCTGTTCAATCAACAAGCAAAACAATGATTTGTATGTAAATCTCCAAATGTTGGGTGGTTAATAGGAGAACATCAAAACTTCCAATAAAATTAAAAAGTATTGTTCACCCATCTCATCAAAAAGTTCTTGTTCAGTTTAAACAAGTGTACCAATTTGGAAACTGTTCCATCAAGTTCTACCTTAAGATTTTCACATTAGAGTAGCTAGAGATGGTACTTTACTGTGTCTTCAAAAGAAAAGGGACAAAACTTTCCTTAGTCTGAGATTGCTTTGAGGCACTGCTATAATTGTAGCATTCAAATTCAAAAACATAAAGATAACAACTAGATGAACCATTCAACATTCATACCCCCCCCCCCCCCCGGACAAAACTTTCCTTAGTCTGAGATTGCTTGAGGCACTGCTATAATGTAAGCAATTCAAATTCAAAAACAATAAAGATAACAACTAGATGAAAACCATTCAACATTCATGAAAAAATTAATGAAAACCCCCCCCCCCCAACCCCCCAAAAAAATAAATAAATAAAAACCTTTGCACAAAGGATGAAACATCTTCATATAACAAAAATCATACAATCAACCCCCCAAAAAAATAAATAAATAAAAACCTTTGCACAAAGGATGAAACATCTTCAGTATACAAAAATCATACAATCATCTCTCTCCTTGCAGATTATGTGATTTCAAGGTTTTGTAAATTTTAATCAATATTTAAATTCGAACTGCATTAAAAGCATTTACCTTCACAATGAGTATAACCATCACCAACAAACTTTACACCTTGTACCACAGGACATTCGCAGACTCTACCACGAAAAGTATCCTACAAATATAGAAGGCCCACCAAAATCAAATGGAATCGACAATGCAACAACATGATTAATATAAGAGCTTGAAATATCTATGAACCTTGCATGCAGTGAGGCTAGCATTCTTGTCCTGCCAGCACCCGCCATTGTTCTCCAAACACTCATTTGTTTCTATGTCTACAACAAATGATTCGTGATGAAACAATTAATACCATTTGCAAAATAAACTTCGTGCAAAAAACCAGCTGTAACATTATGGCTACTATAATAGTTAGTGAACCTCAAACGTTCCAAGTATTAAAGGGTCACTGATTGAAGGATGCACAACATTATATACATTGCCTGAGTTAGAAAAGTAAAGAGAATGCCGTGCCACAGTAAAACATTGCACTGGGCTATGCATAAAGTGCTAATTCCTTATAGTCATTAACAACTACAGAAGTTAATTCAACTGATAAGATAAAGTCCAAGAGATAATCACCTTCAGTTAAACATAAGGCTGGCTCAGATGTCTCTCGAAAACCTGCACAAATAGCCTTGAGAACTGCCCCTCTATCCAACTTACCTGAGAACAGCAACAAGTATAGGTCATAAATGTGAATTCTTGCAATTAGATAGCTAACCAGAACAGCAATACATGTGTCTCATACCTCTGTACTGTCTGTTGTTTACAACAAGGGTAGGCAGTATAGTCACATCTCCTCGAGAGCCTTTGCCAATCTGAATTTGAAATGGGAAACACAATTCCCAAATACATAAGAATTAACGGAATATCCAAAGAGGCAATCTCCTTTGCACAAAGAACGCCAACTTAAGTTTTGAAACAAATAGATCTTTTTAAGAGTCTACCTGTGCATCTTGTTCAGCTTTAAGAACAGCATTATCCACATCTGCCTCAGTATCACCTATGCATTCGTCTATCTTCTTCAGATCACCACCTAATGGAAAATATGAGAGGCAAATGTTATTTTATAATTCAGAATCTTGCTTGTTCGCAGCAAGCATCAGAGTGAATAATTCACTAAAAGACAAATAACTTGCAAACATTGGATAAAAGAAAGATCATGTAATTAAACAATTTTCAGACACTAACAAAACCCACAAATAGATATCAGCTGTCAGCTATGATGAAGGACAACCAGGTCGATATTAATGACAAAAAATGAGAAATACAAGAAAAAGAAAAACCAACACAGTATCAAAATGATGGCAGTATGATGCATCACTCCTCTGCATAGGATCAATCAGTTATACAGAAGAAGCTCATTTTGAGACCTTAATTCAGCATCACCATTACACAAGAGAATGAAAATCTAATTGAAAATGCCACCAAGGTAATATATTTATATATGAGCAACAAAATAAAAAGGAACCATTAGAAAATGATGAGGTAATTCCCTCCTCTACCTCCCTCCCTACCCACCAAAACCAAAATAAATAGATAAATAATAAGCTGGAAATATTTGTTACAATGCTTAACAGTACAGCCAATGCCCTACCAAGAGATTGGATAACTTGATCTGCACACTCTTTGTTGTATCTTTTCTCTTTCATTGGACAACGGATTGCAAAGTCAGTCAAATAATCCCACCAAAGCCAAGGCTTTCCACTTTCATTGGCCACTTTAAAGAAGCAAGCTTGACGCAAATTTTGAACCACAACATCTTTTCCATCGTATCCTCTACTAAAGTCCTGTTCAGGATCTGGAGCACAGTACCGCCCATGGTATATGCACTGAGATTTGCATTGTTTGCTCAGAATAAATGCCTCTGGACAGTACCATGTTATATAGTGTGGGGTGAATTGGGTGTAACCCTTTTGCTCAAGTATCTGAGCTGCACCTTTGAAGTTCTTAACAAATTCCATCTGGCTGTCACACTTTGGCCCACACTCATCATTGCTATTAGTCCAGAACTCATACTCTACACGTTCATCAGGATGTGGAAGAGCCTCTGTCCAATCAAGATTTACATTAACCATCTCCCCAGCAGCTAGAGCTTTCTTAATACTGTCTCCCAAGGACTTGCTGATAAGGGCAGAGGGAATATTGATCTTTTGCAGATACTCAGCATCTGCATTTTCTTCCTCAGGGGTGTCCATTGTAATCAACGGTTCAATCTTGTCATCTGAAACCAGAATCGCTGCTGCTCCACCCCTCTGGGCATTCCAAGCCTTCGAGGTGAAGTAACAATCTAAAAAGACAGATATTTTGACAATGAGAAGATACGTTTGAAAGCAAAAACAATATAATTAATTCCAGAGATGCCATGAAATAAAGGAGATATCTGTTGCTGTTGAAATACCAACTAAGAAGATAGCATCAAGTCCATGTAAATCAATGAAAGGTCGCTCAACTGTTTCATGTTCAGAATTCTTGCATTGCAGTCAGAGTAAGGTGTAATAGAATGAACTCTATTCCCTTTCCTTCGTTTGTTGAAAGAATTACGCTAATGTTGTGGGATTAATGTAATCAGTGAAAAAGCGAATGGGACTTCATGTTTTTACCAAACCAAAAAAAATTAGAAAGGTTTTGCGTGCTATTTGCATCTATTTAATGAAAAGACGTCACTTGCCTTTATAAAACAAAATAAGCACAGATATGGATAGTCATTTTTTAACATCTCACTGAAATAACTAAGACCATATTATAAATCCATGCTGTAAAGTCGTCCTTAGGCATTTTTCTTTGTAACATTTTTCACAATGTTTAACAAAATGTAATGAAAAATCATTTTGCAATGCTGATTATAGCATGCTAACCATGTACTTTTTGAGACACTTTGCCACCCAATTGAGATACAACTTTACATTTAAGAAGAGAACATGAGTGGGTCAAATTTAATGAATAATAGGTAATATAACAATGGCGGGGGAAAACAGAACTCAAATTAGAAACAAATTTTAGAAAACGTTCTGCAAGTTTCTAAAACGAGCAAGTGGGAGTCTTGAAGTCAACTAACTGGATGCAAAATCGAACCAAACAAGTTACACCAATAACAGTGATTATTATAGCTTTCCAGTTTCCATATATGGTCTAATTACCACTAACACTGGCACCGAATAAATAACTAACAAACTAACTCAAAGAAAAGAAGAAAAAAACAAACGAAATAGAAGCTACAAACTTGTATCATGATTCCATAGAATTTAAGGATTTTCATACACAAAAAGATAAAAACTCGGAGTACGAAAAAATTAAATACACAAAATTCAAGATGCTAACCTCCTCGATCGACAAGAACAAAAGTGGGTAGACCTCCAGGCTTGGATTTGAAGGAGCCATCAGCCTCATCAAATTCCTTGCAAGCCTTCTGATTAGCTTTTGGATAAACCACAGTCCCAACCAAAGTCCCTCCATACTGAGGAACCCCAAAATTCCCAATTGCACATTCGTAAATCCCCCTAACTGAATCCGGCGAAGTCACTTTCAAGCTATTCTTCTCAACGACAAATCTCCCAAAGCAAGACCCACAAAGCAAAAACCACACGAACACTAAAAATCCTAGCTTTTCTCTCATCTTTACACTAATTTAATTCTCGCTTTCGATCAAATATGAACCGAGCAAAGGAGACGACGCGTAGAATAGTTTACCAACTCTGCCTAGAGAAACCCGGTGGTGAAATAACGAAAAAAAAAAGAGAGAGAGAAAGAAATCTTATAGATTAAGAAAGGATAAAAACAAATCTGAAAGCGACAAATTCAATCAACTAAGCTTTTTTTAATCGATAAATTAAAAAACCCAGATAGGAAAAATTAAAAACTTGAATCAAAGAAACATATTTTTTGCTATTACAATATAATTTTCACAAGCTTATGGCGCTGAATAGCAATTTATTTCTACCTTAGGAGAAGAAAAGCATCAAACCGTGGTAATTACTTTTCTGTACCAGATCGAATTATACAAGAAAAGAAAAGAAAAAAAAAAATCTACAGGTATTGGCTTCTTTTGTGGGGTTTGTACGACTTTTAAAGGGCACGCAATCAACGACCCGTCTCCTGTAAGTAGAAGGGTTGATTTAGATCGCCATTCGTTAATGCCTATATTAATATAATTAACACTGTTTTGTTTGTTTTCTACTTTTCTAGTAAATTCCGACAAAAATAATATTATCTCTTTCAATCAATGATCTTCAGATATTTTAATTGAAAAAAATTTTAAATCACTGTTTTAATGGTTCAGATAATTGAGGGACCCATGATGGCACTATTACCTCTGCATGATTCTCACGTGTTCTTTGTGTAGAACCTTTTTCTTGACACGTAATAATTAAACACGAAACACAACTTCTGCCGGTCTGGTTCGTTCTGAAACCGACCCGCCGGAACGAATTTGACTGTTTGAATTTTAAATCGAACCCGGATGATTAGTTGGCGAGTCCAATTTCGTTTCTTGCCCACTTACTTCCGGCTCGGTGATCGTCGGTTAGAGCCAGGCTTTGTTAGAATCGACCCGAAGGAAATGGATTAATATTTCATAAACATTTTCCCAAACTCTAAATGGTAATATAAATATTATCTCACAAAACATTGTAAAATTAAATATAATATTTTGATTAAGCCGAAACATTAAACATTAAATATTATATGGTTGTTGTTGTCCAACGTTGCTCAAAACTATAATTAACATACTCAAACCCAATTGATTGATTTGATTTTTTTAGATAAATTTGATTTCTATAAGTAAATAAAAAATCAACTTGAAACAGATCAATTAAATAATCAAGCTAAAAAAATCAAATTAAATCAATGATTTATTTTTTTATTTTTTATATTATTTTTTTCTCAAAGGAGAGTAAAATTATGGAAGATGTTTCTTTCATTTGTTAACGAATGTGTGATCACCCTAAGTTGAAAGATCGATCCATAACATAAAATTTGAACTTATACTTCATAATGCAACTAACAGTTTTTATAGGTGGGACGGCTCAACTCAAATGTATCCATTGAAAATTATCTGATATACATATGTACCCTATTGATCTAGGTAGGGATTTTTTTTTTCTTTTTCTTTTATAGTTGAAATATACAATTTAAAGTCATTCTTAAATACAAAAATAATTTTAATTGTAATAAATTAGTGTATTAATTGTTGAAAAACGTGCTACTGAATAGACATGACATTTGAGAATATTTTATGGGTTTTGGATTAGCATCAAATGCTCCTTTCTTTCTTTTTAATGCTATCTCCAACTCCTAATACAATTTGAATCTATCATAGCCACGTGCTGTTAAGACTCAGAGGGCATGCAACACGTGAATGGAGAGCCAGCCCAGCATCCAAAAAATCCAGATCATTATTTTGGGCTTCAGTTTATGAGCCCAATTGCAATCGTTCAAGATGCACGATTGGGTTAAATTTTAAATTAATGCCTTTTAATAAAATGAAGAAAATATAGAGTTTACATTAGCTACACTAAGTACTACGACAGCGACGATTCTAACGACCTCACTGAATAAATGCAAAAACGACAACACTGACAAATGATGCAATGCTAAAAAAAGAAAAATCTATGGTCCACCTTCATCGAGCAATGATGTTACAGAAAAAATAAAACAAAGACATACAATAAATAATATTCAATTAAATCAATCCAAGAAGCATCAATGGAAGTGGTGGTGGTGGTGGTGATGATGGTGGTGGTCGTCAAATCCAAAGCAACGCAAAAGAGGATAACAAGCAGCGAATATGCATCCGCCAATTCCTCTGAAAATAGAAGACACAAGGAAGCAAGGGCAACAACAACACGCCAATAACGGATCGTCGTACGGGCTGTGTCCGTGCTGGTGATGGTGGTGGTGACCCATTATCTTTCTTTTTAACTAATTAAAAAAAAATCCAAAAATCAATCCTAAAAAGCTCAAGTAACGAGAAACCAAATCTATCGCCAAAATTACCAACTCGAGATTTAGAAAATTACGGTCGATTATCTGTTCTCCATAAAATCAAAAAGAAGAATTGGAAGAAATCTATGAAAAGAAAAGATCTAACCTGGTAATTTAGTGGCCAAAGATCTGGTTCTGCTACTGCTGCTATATGAAGAAGAGAGTCAACGGAAGAGGAGATCAGAACACAATTGTTAGGAATAGGATACAGAAAAGAAAATATTAAACGTATTTATCCACTTTGGTATCTTAATTAGCAAGTAGTCGTAACATGGAGGCAGGTAGGTACGCGCACACGGACTTGCAGCGGGCTTCTACTCTTAGCCGATGGCTAGTTCTGTTCTACCCCTTAACCCGGGCTTTTAAACCACACCATGTGTTAAAATTAACCATGGTTAAATGCTGTAACCTGCGAAATATTTGAAATGCCCCTATTATGCAAGGAGAATTGCAGAGTATTGAAGCTGTCCCCATTTGGCGCAGGCTTGCCATTCTTTGTCATAAATTAGGATAGTAGGCTTAAGATTATATATTGGAACATATCGTATAAATAAATTATTTGTAGAATTCTATTAAATATTGAAACTTAAAAATTGATCCAAACGAAAGAACTACATTTTTTTTAATCTTTTGAGTAAATTACTATTTTAGACTGGTCGAGACCTCTCTTTTCAGAATATATTTATATAATACCTCTATTTTGAGTCCGTCAAACTATTTAGTCTTTTTGTCTCCTCGTTTCTTCTTTTTCAATTCCTACGATGCATACTTAGACCAAAGATTAGCTCCAAACTTGCAATATGAAGGCATCACAAAACTTCACTTGGCATTTGCAGGAACAATGACTCTTATTTCAGTTGAAGGCCACAAAAATGCTAGTAAAGGACTTTTTAGAACATAAAGTTCAAGGTATACAACATCAAAATGGAAGTGTCAAAATTTTCTTTGTTTCATTGCCTAACAGTTAGCTGTGCCTGTAAGCTTAAGTCACATGGATCTCTTCTAGCTAGCAATTCTTTCATTCACAAGGCTTTGTACATACAACACAAATTGCATATCATGATTTAGAGACAAACTCCTGGATATGCAATGGTACCTCCAGCCAGGAATTCTTTGTGCAGGGTGATATGAATCTATTCTCGCTTATCCTCCTCAAGATCTTCTCCCAGCCCCTTCCTTTCTAGCTTAGTCGCAATATCGACACTGCTTGTCAATGCAATACCTTCCTCATCAAAGTCCTCCCCCATCTCCTCTGAATATGCATACCTACAAATCCACATCAAATTAGCAACAGCATAATTACTGTGATGCTTATTTTATAGTGGTTTGGCCCAAGATAGGAAGGATGCAGGCCAGGACGCAGGGTTACATAGTTACCATCCGTATTCTGCATAAATCTAACTCAAAATGGAAAAAAAATGCACTTCAGAAATTTAGACTCAAAAAAGGTTCTACAGGAGTTCCATTATTTATAGAATTTGTACCACAGGGGCTGTTGGCAATTTTTTTTTTTTTTTTTGGCATAGAAATTACACTAATTTTCAAGAATAAAAACATAGGATCAGTGCCTCTTGATAACTTTCTTGCCTTCCAAACTTGGACAATAATACCACCCTAATATGGTACCTCAATCAACGAATTCATAATCCAATTATGTCATCATGAGCTATCTAGATAAATAAAAGCTATGAGCTTTTTGACTGCCACAAAGTGGAGAAGCTTAGCTTTTGAATTATTACACTAACTACATATATGGCAGTAATAAAATGAGAAAACATAAAGAAAATAGGAAAAAGCTAGCTTGCAAGAAGTATGCAAAGATATCACAATAAATAGATAACAAAAAAAGCTAATTCTAACATCAACTCGTCAGTATGGTTTCAGTTGGGAAAAAGTAGACTCTCATTCACATGAATATCAGTTGAGACTTAATAAGCAATACCATGTCAAATGTTGACCTACATATCTAAGGATATATTATCAAACTTTCAATTCCCATCCAAACACCAGGAATCCATTGACTCTTGACAACAAGATGAAGGTTAGCTCTCCCCCATCCCATCAAATCTCTTCACCAATGGGTTTCAATTCTGAGATCTTTCAGTTGGAATCTCAGTTATATTTGTTATTGTTGCGTCCAGTTAAGTCTTATACATTTCTCTAGATGCTCCATCAAAAGGAGATGGATCAGGCTTAAAAATGTTATAAAGAAACTCATTTCCTCACAACTTGTCTAGAGAAATCATCAGATTTATGGCTTATAACACCAATTGTGCTTTGATATACCGATCATAATTGTGGCATTTAAATTATAATTGAAAAGAGATATGATCCTGTACGAGCCGCTTATAATAAAAAAATATAACTGCTCAAGCCTAAGGCCAAGAAAGGAGACAATGTTAAAGCGTACCTAGTTGGGTTGCGTGAAGGAGCCCATAGGACACATATCACCACCAGAAGTGAGTATGCAAGCAGAGTCCAGAAGGCAGGAATGATCCAAGCAACTTGCCATAGCTCACTTAGTGGGTCAGTTGCATTGAAGTATAGCTAAGAAAACATAATCCAGGGAAAGATGAATACTATTTCAAAAACAAAATCAATGAAAATATGGCACTTAATTTCATATGTCATTGCACATCCAGAAATGTTGAGTTCTCAATGCACTAGTTGGTGAAAGTATTGTTACCTCAAAGCCAATCCAGGCAATGGAGAGTAGAACAGACACTGCAAGAGAATTGGTAAATTTTCGGTACAGGTCCAGTTTAGCCATGTTTCTCCTCATCTGCACCCAAAAACAAGGGTGAAAAGGGGAGGAAAGAAAAGACCAGTCAAAGCATAAGAAGAAGATTAGTCAACATAATAGAAGGATAAACCAAGCACTAACTTAATATATAGATACATATTCTAAAACATCTAGAATAGGTTGAAACTTGAAAGAAAATGTTACCTGAAGCTTCTCTAAAGTTTTTGATAGAGATGAGAAAATCCAGACAATAAAACAGGAATCTAAGAAGGCAACAGGAAGAACTAAAAATAACTCAGTTTTCTTAGACAAGTCATTGATGTTCCCTAGATGTTCAACGAGCTGAAGTGCCTCTGAGGCCAAAAAATATATCAGACCAAGAAGAAGTACTTTTGATGTTATGCCACCAAGGGTTGGCTTTACTACGCCAAAGCCCATGGAGACAACCAACAGGAGAAGGCGAGATAGAGTCTTCTTGACAGTGCTAAAGGTCACAGCCCATAATGTAACACCCATCGGCCTTGATCCGGTTGAATTAAAATTGGCATATTCAAAATACCAAACAGCCATTTCACACATTCCAAGTGCTATAACAGCTGTGATGTGGTAATGCAGCTGTATAACATCCTTCCAGAATTGAACAAACCTTAAGAACCAAATCAGTCCTAATGCAAGGTAAGCCAAAGACATAATGCCATAAAATGTCATCAGAGGAGTCATCTTCCCTGGTAAATAACCATTAGGGTTCTTCCATACAGTCCTCCCCTTAATCAAAGTGCCCTGAAGTTCAGGATTACAAAACATGAAATAGAGGTAGTACATTCCAGTACTATTTATTTCCACAGTTTCAGGCTTCATTTTAGCTTCCTCATCCTTTCCTGCAAAGGATGTCTGAATGCGTTTAGGCCATTCTTGATTGTCTTGGTCTTTCTGGATAATTACCTCGCCTAGCTTACAGGACCCAGCTTGAGCAAGAGTTGGGTCACAGCAAATCGCATTCGTTTTTAGAAAAGCCCCTCCAATCCTTTCTCTATCTTTCACCTCAAATATAATAGCTTCCACCAATCCAGTGCTTTGCTGCATTGCGGGCTGCTTACTCGCAGCCAACTTTGTCCTTACAAAGGTGACATCTTCAAACCTGCAATCCAATCCATAAATGATACTTTCAACATTTAAAAAAACCCTATAATCCTGGAACCCTACTTAGAATTCATTTGAGTTAGAAAGAATTCCTATATTCAAGTGACATTTAACCTAATAATCATAAGATCAAAATAATTTAATAAAATTTTAACTTAGTCTAAGTTGCACTGTGGCACATTATCATCAATAAATCAAATACTTCAGTAGCAATTAAATAAGCATCCCTTTTGAAATTAAGCTTTCATCCACTTGCTCACAACTCAAATAATCAATTACTACATGTATGTTGATAGAGCTGCCAACCAACAAAGAAAAAGCCATATGTTTCCAATGTAAAAGTAAACAAAAGATTACCAGAAAAAGCAAGAGATAGTCTAAGTTACAATTGAGTCATCAATTAAAATAATAATAATAATAATAATAATAACAAAAATAAAGAAAAGAAAAGATACCTGATGAAAGACTTTCCTTGAAAGGGCTTATCAGGAGAAGTAGAAGAGGAATCATGAACTTTAGAGGCATAAAGTCCTTCACTGCCGCCATGAAAGAAGAAGGCATTTGAGCGTGGAATAAACGCTTCGTCGTTGTACTCATGAATCGATGCACTTGCCTCTTTGATTGTACATGACAATAATAATAACATTAAGCCTATCAAAAATCTTATTAAATATCGGTTGTCGGACCCCATTTTTCCATTTTCCATCTCCGATGATTCTAGCCGTATCGGTTTCTTTCTCTCTTTCTGATACTAACTCCAGTCCCTTCGATGACGCCAATAATGGCTGCTAAAGTAATTGGTAAAGAGCAAATACTAATTTTCTTTTCCTTTTTTTTTTTTTTTTTTTTTTACGCCAATAATGGCTGCTAAAGTAATTGGTAAAAAGAAGCAAAAAACTAATTTTCTTTCCTTTTTTTTTTTTATTTTTTTTTGGTTGCAAACAGACAGCCAATCGATTTTTTTTTTTTTTTTTTTTTGGGTTGCAAACAGACAGCAACGATTGACCAAACTGATCCAGTGGGCTAACAATTGATGCCCACTGATAAAGCCCTTTTATCTCTGGATTTAACATAAAATAATACTATATTTTTTTGAAATTACTGAATATTTGAAAAAACTTTTTCTTTTTTTCCGTTTTATATTTAAAATTTGAACTGAATATAATTTTTTTTTAAATTATATTTTTTTCTTCTTTGCAAATCTTAGTTGAAAATTGTAAATTCCTTTAGAAAGAAATTTCTATTACTTCTATAATAAGATTTATCTGTAATCAACGAATTAAAGTGTTTATTTCTTAATTAGAGCAATTATTTTTGGTTGATGAGACTAAATTGGGATTCAATTTCATATGTTTCTTAATTGATGCAGTTAATTTTGATCTATTATCCGAATAATGTATCCCTAAACCTTTTTATCTTTTAAAAAAAAGCTATATGCATAATAATTTTAATGTATAATTCAAATAAAGTAATCCCTTTTATCTTAAAAAAAAAAGCTACATGCATAAATGATATCATTAAAAAAAATTCTAATAATTATATGAACCAACTTTTTAGAAACTATTATATTGTTAGGGCGTGGAGCTATATTGTTCCTCTTTCTATTTGAAAGATTTGAACTCAAGCTAATTGTAATTTTTAAAATTATTTCAACGACTTGCTTTCCTTAATATTTATTTATTTATTTATTTCTAATTAATTTGTATATCCATTGACCTCTTTCTTTAAAAATCCTAACCCCCCATGTATATTTGTTGCTACAAATTAAACCAAAATTTTATGGCCATTCTTCATCAAAGAAAAAAAGGTGATGTTTTTAGAATAGCATACTCTAGTTAGTGGAGATGCCACTAAAAACAAGCTATGTCACCTTTGTTAGGGCATGTTACCTCCAACCTCATTTCAACCTTAATGTCCATTACATAGATTCCACAATTAGACAGAAGCCCTGCAATTCACACTAGAATTAAAAAAATGGTAAATTACCTAACATCAAAACCTAGAATTCCACTAACATGCCTTTTGTTGCAGGAAACCATATGTCTCTCTCTCTCTCTCTCTCTATGTGCAATCCATCTCTTATATAAGAAGGTGACTTGTAGTTTCCAAAACCAAACCTTTCTAGCTGAATTGAATGACATGGATGTAATTATTTATCTAGATAATGTATTAATCCCTTTGAGTCTCTTCCTGATGGTGGGTTACCATGCCTACCTCTGGCATTGCTTCAAGTACAAAACCTCTCGAACCAACATTGGAGTTGACGCATTAAAGAGGAAAGCTTGGTTCCTAGACATAAAAGAGGTAACCCCAATAACCCAATTCACCTCTTTCTTTTTTATGATGATTTTGATTTTGGTGATTTGGTGAAATGCAGGGCGATGATAAGAAGAGTATGTTAGCTGTTCAAAGCTTGAGAAACACCCAAATGGCGACAATATTTACAGCCACAATAACAATTCTAATAAACACAGCAATGGCAGCAGTGACAAACAACACATACAACGCAAGCCATCTACTGAGCAGTACATTTTTTGGGTCACAAACAGGGAAAATTTCTGTTCTAAAATTTGGGGCAGCATCTCTGTTTCTCATAATTAGCTTCCTTTGTACCTCTATGGGGCTCGGGTTCATGGTAGATGCCAATTTTATGATCAATATTGCTTCTGATGAGTTGGTATCACTTACATATACACAAAAAATAGTCGAAAGAGGGTTCTTGCTGGCTCTTATAGGGAACAGAGTCCTCTGTATCACCTTTCCTTTGTTGATATGGCTGTTTGGTCCTGTGCCTGCAACTTTGTCCTCTATTGCACTTGTATGGGGACTGTATGGTCTTGATTTTCTGGCAACTTAGCCAACAGCCAGAACCCCTGCCTATGATTATGTTACAGAAAAAGATATACCCAACACCAAATCAATCAATCAAAAAAGAAAGGATAAAAATTTGTAAACCTGTAAATATTTGTGCATTACACGGTTTGTAATAGTTATATATGGAAACTTTCCATAATATTTTCATTTGAGAAAATAATATTTGTTATATTTGAAAAAATAATTTATTTTAAAATATTTGTTAATTATGTGGTTTTAAAGAGTAATAAATATTTTTTTTTATATTTATCCTTTATATATGAACAATAATTATTACTTTAACTTAATAGTTTTTTTTAGAGAATTAATATTAAGAATAGTATAATCAATTTATTCAATAATTTATTATAATTTAGATAAATTTAATCTTTTTTAAGGACTTAAAATTTTAAGTGCGACTAGTATTATGAAATTTTTATTTCACAGTTTAGTATTTCCTACACCCACCTTTCAAAAAAAAAAAAAAAAAAAGGACACCCACCTTTCAAAAAAAAAAAAAAAAAAAGGTAATTCCCAACAACGGGCACTGGGCTCGGTTCCGACAGTTTTGGTCCAATAAAAACCGGATTTGTGAAACCTTTGAAAAAAAAAAAAAAAAAAAGGTATTTCCCAACAACGGGCACTGGGCTCGGTTCCGACAGTTTTGGTCCAATTAAAAACCGGATTTGTGAACAACCTTTGGAGCCCATGGTCTTCGTAGTTTGGGCATTGGGTTTGGGTTAATAAAAACATATACGCAGCCGAAACCAAAAGAAAGCATAAGTCATAAGCGTCCACTTTTGATATTCAGCAGCAGGGAGGTTTCAATGTCTTGTACTGTACAACTCTAACAAGCATCATCATGTAATTAACTAACAAATTAAGTCTATACAGTATAAAACATTGAAAATTTAATTAATGTATAATTGAATAAGGATTTATGATTTAAATTAAATTTTCAATTAATTATTTTCAATGTATTTGAAAATAATTACATTTCGACACAGATATAATCCATTTCATAAGATATGTGAAATTTCTAAATTAATTTGTTGGTGCATATCGAAATAAATTCATTTTTATAAAATTTTAAATGTGAATATGAATAATTTCAAATATTTGTTGGCTCAATGAATTTGAAATAATCTGAGACACTCAAATAGCTTAATAAATTTCTCTATATCAGCGGCCACAATTTGTAGAGCTTTTGATTTTTATATGTAAAATATTAAATTGATTTGTAATTAATATTGCAATTTTTATATTTTAACTATTCAATTTTTTAAAAATTAAAATATTTGATGTATTAAATTTAAATATTTAATAAGTGAAATTCTATAAATTAAAGTGTTTAATAAATCAAAATCACAATGAAAAAGGGTAAATTTTTTTATAAGAAGTACAAGGATTACTCCATATATTTTACCTTAAAATGGTGATAATTCAAGACATTTTGGTGAATAAGTGTTGTGTTACTATTGGTGAATGAAATGTAATTATGTTTTTTTATTTGGGAAAAGTACACTAGGATCCCTCTCTATTGTAAAATATAACTAATTCGTTATTGTTTTTTTTAAATAAATTAAAATATTTTTATAATTTACTTATGTCAAATAATAAGGGTCTTTCATCTAATTTTTATATTTTTTTTCATTAAATACTTTATGAAATGATTAAAATATTTTTTTATTTTTAAAAGCATGAGGATAAATTAATTATATTTTTCAAATTATAGGAACCATATTGTAATTTTTTATATAATATTTTAATATATTTCATTTGACCTCTATATTTTTTTATTAATTTAAGAGAAAAGATATAAAAAATGAATAAAATGACTTAATAATTTAACAGAAATAAAATATAAAAACAAATTGAAATATTTTAAAAAAGACAGAGCACATGTAATTGTAATTCGTAAACCATACTTTTCCCTTTTTATTTTACTATTTAACCAAAGTTTTTGCTCCTCTGACAAGAGTGAGGGCCCCACCGACACGACATCATTATAATATCTATGCGCAATACTGTGTATTGATATTATTGAAAGAAAAGTCTTTAATTTGTGATTGTAATAAAGAAATGACAAATGGGAAATAAGAAAATAAATTTATTGAAAATACAGTAAAAAGAAAAAGAAGAAGAAGAAGAAAACCTCTTCTCATGTTGCTTTTTTGACTTGCTTTTTGTCGTCTCTTTTGGAATTTTTGCTTGAAAAATCAAGCTAACGTTCAAATGGTCTCCCTCACATTTTCCATGGACTTCTGTAATTCCTATCGTTACTGAAAAGGCAGGCTGATGATAAAATTGAAAAAATTATGTTGCAGCTACCGCTAAATATACCTAAATCAGTTAATTTCTTCGAATCAATTATAATAAGACTACAGAACAAACAATTTATATATGCCCATTTCAACTAATTTGAAACTAAAATTTATAAAGTTATACTATGAGCTATCTTTGGCCAATGATGATGTATTTGCATTTCCATTTTTTTTTTTTTTAAATAAACACTGCAAATTAGTTGTTTTTGCCCATGATAATGCAAACAAATGGACAATACTAAAAACTTCGTCCTAGATTTTATCTACTTTTGATTTCCATAAATAAAATAAAGGAACAAACTTTGAAAATATTCCTCAGACAAGAAGTGGCAGTTAAACAAAGATAGAAGAAAGGTCAGTTTTTGTAGAACATGTGCGATTATGTGTCCTAAAGTAAAAGTTGTGGTGACCGAAATTTAGGAAGTGCAGGCTCTCTTTTATCAATTTTGTCCTTTAGCTTAAAGCAAAGAGACCTGTATACGTGGATTGAAAATGCACAAACATACACTAGGGTTTTTTTTTTTTTTTTAAGTTGTTATTGTTTTCTTTTGTGTGAAGATGAATCTATCACTTTGAGGTAATTGATGGTTTGTCCATTTTCTTATTGTCATTTCACTTTGAAGGTTCTCATCCACCATGTCCATGTGCATTTCTTTGTCATCTATCTTCATCTTCATTCTTCCACCTTAGGTTTTTTTCACTGGGATGAAGACGACACATTTTTATTTACAAATATAATCATTAATAATATTACAATTTCAAGCGTTGCAAACAGATTAACTATAGAAAATTAGAGAGTAAATAAGAATAAAGAAACCAATAGATAGTTAGACGTCAGCTTCATACGTAGATTGATCACGAAAGGAAGGATGTAATTGGCTTATTTTTCTGCAAATTGATGTCATCATCCCCATTTTCTTGCAGTTGCTAGGTACAGATTTAATTATATATATAATTCTAATTAATTCTCATAATTAATTGTTAATTAATGAATGTCAACTACTCTAAATCTAACGTTAATTGGTGTTCTAGAAGGTGTGAACACTTTATTCATCTTTTGAATTCTTTCCTATTGATGGGATATTAGATAGTGGGTATCATTCTGATCTGCATGTTCTATGCTTTTCTTTTTCATTAGCCAGACTTAGAAATGAGTTTTTATCCATAAATTGTTTTTTTCTTTTTTAAGAAATGGTAGTTATGATGTTCTATGCTTTTCTTTTTCATTAGCCAGACTTAGAAATGAGTTTTTATCCATAAATTGTTTTTTTCTTTTTTAAGAAATGGTAGTTATGAACAAATATTATACAGATATTTCCACATATTTTCTCCAACTTTTATAATCTTTCTTTATCGTGATTTGACCTCAAATGTTAACTCAATTTAATTAATCTGCAGAAAATTATTAAGTAAATATTGTATAATTCATAATATTATTGCGATTTAATATATTTATCCATAATATGTTTTGCTTAATTACCCCTCGTTCTCTTTGATTTTTTTTTTTTTTAGCAGGATGAAGGGGTGAAATCTTTCTAGGCATAGAGCATGAAAGTTTTCTGTCTCAAGCAGTGCGCTTGTGGGTAACCTCACCTTTTATATTAACAGCTAAATATTCACATGATATGATACAAATTAATTATATATTTATATTTTTTTTGTCATAAAATATAAATTATTTCGAGTATTTTAAAAAAAAATAAATGATATTTTTTAATATTAATTTTATTTATATTATTTATGATAAATATTTTTACAAGTTATTATTGATTTTGAGATAAAAAATTATAACGTAGCAGAATTAATTATTTTTTTAATTTTTGTGTAAAAATTTTACTGTTTAAGCAATTTTATGAGCAGCGATTTTCTCGCTGACCATTTCAATCATCTTCCTTGAATTATTGCGTGTCTTAAATACTGTTGAACAGTAGCTGACAGCGAGGTTTCGTAGCACAATTTAAATAATCATCAATGAAATTATATATCTCGTACTGAAAATCTGAAACTTTTATTTTTATTTTTATTTTTATTTTTGGAAAAAGAGGACAACAACCAGATAAGATTGCGCGGAGATTAGCCTAGGGACTAGGACAGCTAAAACCACAGATATCATGAACAACTGAAACTTAAGTTTTTTTTTTTTGCTATATTTAAAATTATATTTATGGGAGAGGACTTATCTAGATTATGCATATATAGCAAAGAATATGAACGTCTTTTTCCTGAAAAAAATGAGAGAAAACAAAAATGATAGTCTTTTACGTGATAATTACTCCCTTCGTCTTCCTTTCTAATACTTGATAGAATTTCACATCCTTAACAAAATCGTTAATTTTGATTAATTATTGAGTAAATTAATCATATTACCTTTAATTTAGTATATTTAAATACTAAATTTTTGAATAAATAATAATTGTTGGTCGTATATAAAGGATAAATATGAAAAAAAATTATATTATTTCTTGAAACCATAAATATAACAACTATTTTGAAACATAATACCTTCTGAAGTGTGACAAATATTTAGAAGCTACGGTAGTAATTGAATGTATGAACAAAATGGTAGTAATTTGAATGTATGACAAAATATATAATATATATATATATAATATATATATATATAATATATATATAAGAGAAATTAATAATTTTTTTTTACTAATTAAATCAATGAAACATATAAGAGAATTATATTTTTTTACTAATTAAATCAATGAACATTTTACTACAATTTAAGATAATCATATTTTTTTAGTGGTCGTGTAATAATATCAAATGATTTATATTTATGGACGGAATAATATTTCTAAAAGATAATTATTAATTATATAGCTTAAATACCTAATATTAAAAATATAGTAATAATAAAACCCTAGTCTTTGATTGCTTGGCAAAGCTTCAGCTAATTGCATGGGGAATATACAAGAACATAATGAAAATTGTAAGAAGTAATTAATGTACTGATCAACTTATTAAATTTACAGACAACGTACAAAACAGAACAGCTCTCAACATATAAAAATTTCCATATCTTACACATGGGTTTTAATTTTAAAGTGAGTTTACATTAATACTCCGCTCATCTCCTTACCTAAATTAACTAAGCAAAACAGGGAAAACTATTTCTACTTGAAAATTACAAAACCAAAAAGCTCACTATACCCAAAATCCACAGTTAGGAATCGAAATAACCAAATGATTTTAAAATGTCTTCTTCATCAAAGTCACCACCAACAGAATTTACTATCATATCCATGTCCAAACCGAATTCACAACTAGTATCACTAATAGTAGAAGATGAGTTGACCCCAGAAATCACATCACCCGCTTGATGATGATCATGAGTAGACATCAGATAATGAGACAATGTTGGTTGGGTGTGATCTTCTGCTGGTAATCCTACTGTGTCGTCCTTAGACTCTTGTTTTATAGATGTTGATGACTCGAAGGGTGTGAAAAACGGGTTGTTGTTGTTGTTGTTGTTTTTGTTTTCTTGTTTTGTTGTGAAGCTTAAGATTATAGAAGAATCATCAGCGTTAGGAGAATCCAAGATTAGATGTTGCGAAGCTCTAAGCAAGTTGTTGCATGTATGGTGACCGTAGTATGTGGTTCGATAACTAGATGGTTCTTCTGCAATTCTTTGAACTTGCTTTGTTGCTTGGCAACCCTGATCGAATTTGTGAGTGCATCTAAAGTAGTTCCTACAATCCATAATAAGTATGTATAGTTATATTACAAGTAATTAATCAAGTTAAATCATATGTAATTAATTAAGAAAATTGTTGAAAATTATATATTTATTAAGAAAATTGTTGAAAATTATATATTTATAAGTGTATAAGTTACCTTGGATATTTAGCCTTCAAGATCACTTTCTGTCCATATTTTCTCCATGCATGGCCATCGTCTACAAGGTTAGGAGTGTCTCTTGTCCATGAATGAGAAGTCTTTCTGCAATAAATTAGAGAATATAAGTCTTATTAGGATAATATATTACACATTTCATTTTAAAGAATAATGTTTGTCCAAGAATACAACTTTTAGTTCAATTTGCAAATTAAGGTATTTCCTTTATTAATTATTCCAAGAAAGAAGAAAGAATTTAACTTTTTTTTTTTTTTTTATAAATAAAGTTAAACGCATAATATAAAATATAGTTCGAAGTCATAAACAGCCAGCTGTAACAGCTGTCACCTATAAATAAAAAAAAAATAAAGGAATATATTTTTTAATTAACTTCACTATCGTTGTCCTTATAATTAAAATAAATGAATTAGGTGCTCTTGTTTTTTTTTTTTTAATGAAGAAAATTCATCATTAGAATTAATGAATTTTGTTATCTTATAATAACATCTATAGGTTAAAATTCAATTTGAACTCTTGAGCTATAATCCTAGGGGTTATTATTCTAACCTTCTTTATTATTTTTTTTTTTTTTTTGTTATTTTACTAGGGGTTATTATTCTAACCTTCTTTAATATTTTTTTTTTTTTTTTTGTTAAATTTACATTTTTTTATTCTTAAGGAAAAAGAACAATGATTCTTGAAGTTAGTTTACAGTCATAAACGGGCAGTTTTGTTACGTTTTTAATATTAATATATAATAATAAAATAAAATGGCATATTTTTTTTTTTTTTTTGTTAATTTACATTTTTTATTCTAAGGAAAAGACAAAATGATTCTTGAAGTTAGAATTTACAAGTCATAAACGGCCAGTTGTTACGTTTAATATTATATATATAAATAAAATAAAATGCAAAAGAATCTTCACAGTAAATGACAGGATTATCCTTCAGATTAATTATCACGCTCTGGTATTATTTTATTTTTTCTTAAATTATAATGGCTAAAACCTCTGTAATTTCTATACAGATTTTCTTAATTAATCATAAAAATCAATATCTATTATAATTCATAAAAGATAATATTATGAAAATTGGTTGTTACCTTCTCTTGTAGCACCCTCTCCTTTCCTTCATTCTAGAAGTACTCTTGGTACTCTCATCAGATTCCTCAGACTTCCGGCAACCGTCCCAAAGAGGCGAACCGAAGGATGTACTGGCCGGAAACTGCGATACCTCGTCGGAATCAATAACTCTACTGAATATAGAAAGACTATTTGTAAAAGAATTAACGATCCTCATAACAAGATCTTCTGCAGGAACCGATCCTGCATCTCCATTGATGGACTGATCTTTAAGAGCAAGTTTCAGTTGATTTGCAAATTCTCGACCACTAACGAGCTCATCGATCAAACTTTTCCGATCTGTCGGTAAGTTTTCTGGCCCAGATGTCTCCATTTCCGGCGTGTAAGCGTGGGATTTATGCTCTCTCTCGCTGTGGATTTGTATATGCTTTACTAAGCGAAGTGAAGCACAGAAGAAGATAGCCTTTTATTTAAAAAGACGATTAAGGGAGGGTTAAATGAATCGTGCTAAGAAAGTTCTTACCAGGTGCGTGGTCTAAACAAATCCCACGCGCATGTCGCGAGTAAACAAGTGGACCACGCGGGATCTAATGGAAGTATCCCTTTGTCTAATTATCTTTACTTGTCAAGTTGTGCGCGTAACGTAAATGGCGCGTTATGTACTTAGGGTTTTCCCGTCGCTTACGAATAGCATGTGATGTCATGGTGGTGGCGTCATCTGTGTGGGTCACCCATAGTGCCACTTTATAATGTCTTATAAAAATCCAGGCCCCACATGTTAGTGACTGAAATACCGGAAATACCCTTCCTTAGATCTTCATCATCTTTCATTTGAACTGGGACTAACTATAAAAAAGGGAAAAATGTAGGGGCTTTAACGAGTTTGAATAAGACAAAAGTTCAGTAGTTATATCTCCAAGTCCTTGCTTTACAGTAATAATTAATGTTAAATAGTTACTCCGCCTCTCCCTTAAATTTCACAATTTTTTATTTTTCTTTTAATTTATTTCGATGATGTTTAAAAAAAAAAAATCAAATTACTAATTATTTTCCATAATATTTGTCACATTTATAGTTCAATGAGTAATAAATATTTTTTTCATATTGATCCTTTGTAAATGATAAATAATTATTACTTAAATTTAATGATTTTCTTAGAAAATTAATATTAAATTAAGGATAATATAATTAATTTATTCAATAATTTATCGTAATTTAGACAAAATTAATGGTTTTTTTAAAGAATGTGAAATTTCAAATGTAACAAGTATTTGGAACATAGGTCGTCAAATTGATTTTTTTTTTTTAATTTTATCCTTAAATAGATATATGTTCTAAATTTTTTTCAGTATAACTATGAGGTGTAATCTCCTTGAGAGCGTAGCACGTAAAAGTTTTTTTTTTTCTTTTCTATAATGTGCATTTTTCGGAGATCGAACTTGTATTATTATCTTTACAGATATTGAAGTCACTTATCACCCAAAAGACACTTTGATACTATATGTACCAAATTTTGTCTCAATTAAATGAACATAAATCAAAAGGGTAATTTAATCATTTTTTTTTCTAAAATTGAGGCGATTCAATCAATTTCTTAATTATTTTTAAAGTAAGAATTGTTAAATTTAAATGAAATGAGGGAGTAAAAGAACTATTTAATAACCCCTATAAGAATTAGCATTTGTTTGGAACTGAAAGGAAAGAAAATAGGGAAGGAAAATGAAAAAGAAAAATAAGAAAAAATTATACTCTCTCTATTCTATGTTTTATATATAGAGAGAAAATTTCCTTTTGTGACATTCTTTTTATATAGAAAAATTTGTTTCAAATGGTAATTTTGGGACTAATGCCAAAGAAAAGGTCCAATATATCTATGTGTTGGTTTTTAATTTAAATATTGACTTTGGAATAATTTCAAGAAAGTGACAGATATTATTGCGATTAAGCAATTAATGTTTCAAAATAGAATGTGCCGTGCTATAAGAAAAGGAAGACTCATTTACACTGTGCACACATATTAAATTTTTAGAGTTGCAAGCATAATTTAAATTATGTATGCAATTTTTGTCTACGCTTAACAAGTAATTATTCATGTCCAGAGAGATATACACACAACTCTAATAAATCCAACACCATTTTCATACATTTCATTCTAGTTTCAGCTCCAGCATTATTTTTTGTATTATGCCAGATTTTATAATTTGGTTTTAATGGATATGGATAAATTACCTGCAATTTTACAAATATTACGAGCATTTGACTCACCTTTTTTAATTTAAAAAAAAAAAAACAACCTACATCTTCAATGATGTTTTTTCTTTTGCTGTCTTTGCTTGTTACTTCTGAAATGTTAATTGGGGGTATTGTGGCTCCAACAATATTTTAAGAGTTTGATTATGGTTCGGTTTGGATAGTAGTAACCGAATGGTTTTCGATTCAGTCACTTCCATAACTAACTGAATTGATATTTATACTCAAAATAAATGATTCAATTCGAAATACTCAGATTAAATTCAAATCAATCTGGTTCGATTCATTACCGAACTAATTTTCATGCTCTAAGTTTGTATTCGGTCAAATTGTGAAATTTATTGGATCAAATTCAACCGAACCAACTCGGTTCAGTCCAATTCGCTTATACCAAATGCTCATCCCTATAGATACCATTTAATTTCCTAAAAAGACAGAGAGATAATAAGGTGGAGGGGAAAAGGGATTCTCCCTTTCAATTTAAGAAAAGTATACTTTTACATTTAACTAAGTTTGGGTTAATTATGAATTTTATGTACATTATGTTAATTAAAATTTTGAACTTAATTTATTTTTAGGATTGAGTTACTTCAGAGCACAAAAGTGTAATTGGAATTAATTTGATAAATTTAAAGCGTTAAAAATATAAAAATCAATTTAGAGTGAAACTATTGGAATCATGAGTTAAACTCGGTAAACGCTAACTATAAGAACGTGAACACACGGTCAATAGACCTTTTTGTTTTAATAGATATTAAAGTATGACTGAGCCTTATCCACTTCTATCGGTAGTTAACGGCCAATTCTAAAATTAATTTACAATTTATTGGAATAAAAGAAATGAAATATTAAAAACATTAACAATTGTTCTGCTCTAAGAAATTGAGAAACAAACTCAAGGAAAATGGAACTAAAATTAACAATTTCCCAACTAACTCCATTAAATACCCTTTTATTTATATCCCATTATTATTTTATTTAAAGGGCATAATCTCAAGTCAATTTGACACTTTGTCACGTGGGGATATGGGTGAGAGTTCACACTGACTTGTTTTTTATTTTATTTTATTTTATTTATTTTGACAACTAAGCAACAACTAGCACAAGGAGCTGGCATTTACGGGTTCTTTTATTAATTTTTCTAATTATAATTATATGTATATTTATATAAAAAATGCAACTGGTACAATTAATTATCTCAACAAATGACAGACTTTGATCTATCAATATTGATTATGAAGGACAGATGTGATTAATATGCCATGAGACATGTCTAGAGTGGGACCATCAAATTGGAAAAAGAGGAGCAATTTCTAGGGTACAAAATGAAGGTAGTTAACATAGTAACAATGTTACCATATTTCCATAACCTAATAATAACACCAATCTGACACGTGGAAGGATTCCCACATGAGTGCAAAGAATATGAGCGTTTGAATACTTGTTCTTTGTTTGTTTGGGCAAAGGTAGAAGACAAAATTGTCTCTGTGATCCCACTTTTTTTCTATTGATACAGATTTTAATAGATTTGAGTTGCATCAACCTCATTTTGACCATGTAGATAAGCTTTGATTATTTATTTATTTATTTATTTAAATATGAAAGTGTTAATTTTTCATTTTGTTTTGGATTTTGCTTTGAGATTGACATACATTTTCCAATAAGTATATCCAATTAAGTCACATCTTAAGTCATATTGTTTTGATGTGCAAGGGAAAATGGAGAGGGAGATAGTGGGTTTCCTTTGTTTGTTTGAGTGGATTGATACTAAGAAAGGAAAGTGAATCATGATAAATTTATGTGTTTGGACACATTTTTTATGAATATTTTAATTGATGTATAAGATTTATTTACACCCGATATATGGGTGATCTGATACATCAAATTAAAAAAAAAAGAGTTAATTGAAAGAATATCATTTTTAATGTATGGAAAAAATACTGTCTTGTTTGTGATTTTTTTTTTTTTTTATAGTGGGTTTCCTTTGTTTGTTTGAGTGGATTGATACTAAGAAAGAAAAGGTGAATCATGATAAATTATGTGTTTGGATCACATTTTTTATGAATATTTAATTGATGTAATAAGATTTTATTTACACCCGATATATGGGTGATCTGATACCATCAAATTAAAAAAAAAAGAAGTTAATTTGAAAGAATAATTCATTTTTTAAAATGTATGGAAAAAAATACCTGTCTGTTTTGTGATTTTTTTTTTTTTTGATCTTGTTTTTCTTTTTTTTTTTTTTTGAAAGAGGTCTTGTTTGTGATTGGTTTCCGAGTTAAATCATATTAACTTTCTTTGAATTCTTTATTTTCTTTTCCAATTAATTCTCAACCAAATAAAGTAAGGCTATTATTATTATTATTATTTTTTTATTTCTTTACCCTTTTGACCAAAAAAGTAGGTGTAAGAATTGAGCCTTCTTGCTGTACTACATTGCACTCTTCTTTGACACCTTCCACCCAAATAAAATGTAAAGAAGTTAAGAGAAAGAGAAAGGAAGTTAAAAAATTTTATTCGTATTGTTTGACAGAAAGGAAAATTTATTAAACTAGTGTTGGCCTCATTCATTGGATTAATAGGTAGTAATTGAATATTTGTTTCATAGATTAAAATGTTGATATAATACAAGATGTACAAGAATAAAATAGACAAAAATTACCTAGTTTTATGCACCTCAATTCCCCATTTACCCTCCCTCCCTTGATACCTCATTCAAAGAAAAAGATAGATACAAAATGTTAAAAGCAATAACACCATTATTATTCTCCTTTTTCTTTTATCTTTTCTTTCTAAAAGAAAAGCAATGAACCTCCAACATTCTACATATATAAAAATAATAATAATGCAATGAAGACCATAGGGATATAAAATTAGAATTGGTTGAAATAGAAAATGTTTCACATTACACATACGTCGTCCACCTTCTTTCGCATGTTCTTTAGTACTAATTATTGTCAAAAGTTTAATTGTTCAATGCATAAAAAACCAAAATTGGAAGCACCATAGCCACATTGTCTTTATTATATCTAACTTCATTTATATCAAAAAAATTGAAAGAGAGAAATAAAAATGAACACAGAAAACAAGTGATAATTATGATATTAGTAGAAAAGGGGGTATTAAACTATATATAACCACAATCTTATATGTCTTATTTTAGCCTCTAAAATGGTATTTTAGATGAAATTTAATAATGAACAAAGCTCCTCACATTGAGAAACCTAGGATTGCATTCATTATCTAACTTATTATGGCTAAAACTACCCAATGTAATTTATTCGTCAGCCTAATCTGGTACAAGCTAATCAGAGAAAGGTTTACACAAAGTGAATAAAGAGGAAGAGCTCCATTCATAGATAACAGCCGTCCCCTATTTGCTTTTCCCCCCAGGGTTCCCCTCCCCCAGATAACCAGAGGTTAGTACCTTTGCTTGAATCCCTTTAAGGTTGAACAAGACAACCTAGATTTTGATAATTCTCAACTATGAAAGACGATGATTGGAAACGAGCAGCATGTACAATCGAAGAGTAACCTTTTCAACAGTTGTTTTGCCCCCATTTCTATTGTCAAGTGTTAGAAGGAAACAAGTAAAATTTTCAAACTTGATATTTGCACAAAACTATTATATATACTAAATTCTCTCCTTTTTTTTCTTTCTTTGGATGGCTTTCAGGTCCTCGACATCATGTCTAAATTCTAACCACTCATTTTTTTTTTTTTTATGCTGAAACTAACACATAAATATCCAATCCAATTGGTGAAGTTACATCTTCTAGAGCAGTATTCCAACCTGTTTGTATGATTTCTTTGCCTGCTTCAATCATGCCAATGTAATATCGTGTACGCACCAACCAATTAGTTCGGCGTGATCCCTCATCCTCTTTTTACCTGTACATGGTTAGGCTGTGCTCGTTTGTCTTGCCTGATCATTTGATTCATATGTTGGCACAAGTCCTGCTAGCATGACTTGCACCTGTATACGATGACAGAAACATCAAGAGGAATACAGTAACAATTAAGAACATGCACTTCAAACAGTAACCACATCTCAAATACAAAAGTTGATGGGTCCCAACAATTTACAAACTCATCAGAAACTTAAAATGCAAAGCAGCTATTCTAATGAAGAAAGGTTTGCACCAATATTCCTCATCTTTTTAAATATATTTTGAAACAAGTTGAATAACTGTACTTTGAACTTTCTGATATCATTCCTTCCAGTAACATGTACAAGGTATTCTGATAAAGTGAATTTAACATTAGTTGCTCAAAACAGTAAAAAGGAGACATCTAGCACACAACCTTCTGTGAACCAAGGTTATTCTGCGATGGATAAGTGTAATGCATATGACACAGTGACATCTAGCACACAACCTTCTGTGAACCAAGGTTATTCTGCGATGGATAAGTGTAATGCATATGACACAGTGACATCTAGCACACAACCTTCTGTGAACCAAGGTTATTCTGCGATGGATAAGTGTAATGCATATGACACAGTGACATCTAGCACACAACCTTCTGTGAACCAAGGTTATTCTGCGATGGATAAGTGTAATGCATATGACACAGTGACATCTAGCACACAACCTTCTGTGAACCAAGGTTATTCTGCGATGGATAAGTGTAATGCATATGACACAGTGACATCTAGCACACAACCTTCTGTGAACCAAGGTTATTCTGCGATGGATAAGTGTAATGCATATGACACAGTGACATCTAGCACACAACCTTCTGTGAACCAAGGTTATTCTGCGATGGATAAGTGTAATGCATATGACATCATTGTATAAATTTGAGTACGCCCTACTCGACTTAAATCACGACCACGACCCTCACAGCTGATGTTTCACACATATTTCAATAAAATTTTAATATAGAGCCAGGTAACAAAGGCACAGCTCCAATAGTTAAAGAGAGCAACATGATTAATGTATCATTGTAATGCGGTTGTATGACAAGGGTCACTATAATTGCAAACAGATAACAAAGGCAGTGAGGGTGTTTTTATGAACAGGCGTTCATTCAGAAATTTATTTTCATACTATTATGCAAGATTCCTTATTATATATTCTGAGTTAAATTAAACTAACATGCAGATGTTGCGGTCAGGCGACTCACAATATATAGTGATTTTTGATGATCAGAACCACATTGATGTACGAACCTAATTTAAGTATTTATTATAACTTACACTTTGACTCATTCAACTAATAACAGCAGAGTCATATATATGAGAGAGGAAACGCAACGAGAAATGGGAAGATTGAGGGAAAGCCATATTTATGGTATGTAATGTTGTCGAGCGGCTGGCAACTAAACAGGTACATAGTCCACGATACATGTTCATAAAACTGGCAATGTACCATCAGCACTTCATGTGCCTCAGAATGATCCAGGACCTCATATCTCAGAAAGTCGTCAGCCTTCTCATGGCTATCGGATATCTGAAGGCCAAAATATCCTGGTGTATACTTAAAAAGAAAGCGAGGAGAGCAATGCGAACAACTATCATGAGGTAAAATGGTAAGCCAATAGGTCGGTGACTTGGCCATGATAAATCGCTTTCCCTAGCCGCGAGAGAGCGAGGAGCTACAATAGTCAGTTACAAAGCTATAGAGATTACTAAATCAATGACTAACAAGTACATCACATTAGAAATTAGATGAGACTGAACGCCATTATAATTGGGGAAATGGCAGAGGTATGGAATCCATACCACCACACATGCAAATGTAATGATTACTGCACGGCACCCAAACAGCAACATTGTAGTAGATGGATAAAAGCCCAGCGTTGGCTCTATTGAGATCACGCCAAGAGTGCTATATTAAGCGGAGGATAACTACTGCTATATTGTCGGACACAAACTGCCCATAGCTCCATATTTCTAGAGACGGCAATCTATTATAAGTGAGGCAATGGGATTGTGCGAAAACACAGGAACTAAAGACTCTTGGACATAGCGGTGTCAAGCCCATATCGTTGTGATCACAGTAAAGAGGATTGTCCCATGGTGTAAGAAGAGCTTGCGGGTGTCTTAATACCCCACTGCACAATAAAGTTTTGATAATGGCAGATAAAGAGTCCGAATATGGCTAAAAAAGTCTTTTATCCAGTTAAGAAGCCACAACAATAGGTACGGGTGAGAGAGTATACGATGAACATGAAATGAGATAAACATCTACCCAGTCGTCAATGCTGAAAGTTGTATGAAAAGCATGGTACAACAATATATACTATTGATAGAAAGAGAGCAACACAATTTAGGATGAGGAACTTCAGAAGATCATGCACAATTTATAGTTGAAAGAGAACAAAGTGTTTATAACCAAAACCAGTACACTGGACTCCTAATGCAAGATAAACATTATAAAAAGGAATAAGATGTAACGATGCCTAAGAATGCATGCCTATACATACTCCCCAAAATCTCAAACCAAAAAATTTGGCAATTTGGAAAGCAAACAACCTACAGTCCATAAACTCAACTAGCTGCCACGTTAAAGAAAAGATGCAATCATAACAACATTAAAACCAAATTCAAAAGGAAGTTGCCATATGCTTAGCAAGTAACTGCTGGCAACACAAATTAGTCTTGGATAGAATGCACATCCACTTATCAAAGATGGGTTTTGGAGGAGGTAAGAACATCTGGTTGTGTAACATCCAGCGCATTGTAACCAATGGTAACGAATACTTGGAAGATCAAAACGTGCCACACAATTTGTTTCAGGAGGATTTTAATAAAAAATGTTTAACATATCGTGAAGAGCTTTAAAAAACTGTAAAAAGAATTGGCAAAGGTATCGGGATATCATACCGTAACAAATGAGAATGCGTCTCGTTCAATAGCATGATATACTTGTAGTTTTCCTCATATGGTAAAAATGATA
The DNA here is from genome assembly GCF_014843425.1 of Jatropha curcas. Next base: position 9,219 of record NW_023591368.1, on the reverse strand, counting down.
TTTTTTATGTACTAAAAAAGCATAAATGAGCATGTAATGCTTGACCATTGCAAACAAGATATGACAAATCATCCATAAAAACCAAGATATATATATCATACAAGAGAAACAAAGAGACTAGGCATACCAGAATGCACAAGCAAATTGAAAACGAAAACAGCATTAACGGTAGAATTTGTACAGAGAAATCAAATAACCAATGCGTTGGATAATATTCCAGTGCCAGTATTTGCAACCAAAAGTAATTCTTTACAAGCACAATCGAGAAACTGTCCCATTGCAGAATCAATCATCAACATGCTATGAACGCCCCTCCTGACCACATATCTTCCATAACACCAAACATAAGTCCGCCATTTGGATCAAATTTGATAAACATCATTGCCCCTACCAAAATGTCAATAGTCGCAAAGTAAAGATGAAACAATGGCCCATCACATCTTTAATATGAAGTGATGTAGGAGCATACACATTATAAATAAATCAATAAGAACAAAATTCCAATGCCAATATCAAGCTGAAAGTCGACAAAGGACAAAAACTAATAGAATTATACTAAATGCACACAAACAACCTTCCCTACACATTTGTGCTGAGAAAGGAATAAGAAAGCAAAGAATGAGAAATGAACCAAGATGACAACTCACCAATCCCTATAAGCCAGTGTCATATCATCCGGTGCGGTCTCTATGATTAGATCAACACACCATTCCTGCTTCTGCAATGGCGGCAACAACGACAGCAGCACAAACTTTTAATGGAAATATGCAAGGTCCAAAAGAAGCAGTAATAGAGATGACAGAAAATTTCAAAAGAGTAATTGATAAAGAATGATACATCATTATAAGCACACATGACAACTAAATAATGTATTACAAAGCAATATAATATAATATATTTAATTCTAAAACATGTATAGACTGGAGGAAAAGAGATTCTTACTTCTGATTTCTGCAGCTCTTAATCCAAATGTATATACCAAACATTCACATCCAACTTATAAGTGACTAGTAGGCAACTATTTACAATTCTCTCTTTCTTCCAATCTGGTTAACTCCAGGTTAGCTCCAATAAGCATTCTTTATGGCAACCTAGATTTTGTTTCCTCTAATTGATGATTTCAACCCATAACTTGGCCTTGCATGACAAAAGTTTTCTGCATTCACTCTCTGAATTGCCAGTTATTATTATTTTGCTCCATGTCTATCGTCAGGAGTTTTGCAAGTAAAGGGAGCAAATTATGAAATTTGCATGTTCTCTAATTGCTTATCCTCACAGTAAGAACCCATACTTTGATCACTGCTTGCACGAGAAGAGACTGCAATGGCTAGGTACAACCAAATAATACCAATCTTGTAAAGCATTGGTCTTCATTATTACCAGTAGGCGCGAGGCCACGAGCAGATTTAATCAGCATTCTATTAAGAAGCTGCTGTTATGACGTAAGTTATTGTGGCTCTATGTCAGATACAAAGAAGGTGCTGTGCATATCAATCAAACATCAATTGCCATTTCCTCAAGGTTGGCTTCTGTAAGATCTCATTGCAGCAACTACAAGTGTAGCGTAAGACCTTTGTAAATGAATATTAACCGTCAAATGACACTAGTTATACGCTGCCTACAACGATCATTCGCCGCCCTAACTCCTTTTTGGCTAAAATACTGAACATGGAACTAATCATACACCATTTCACCAACACTTCACAGCAATTGTTTTGGGAATCTGATAACAACTGAACATATCTTTATCCCTACAACTAACAACATTCATAGCAATACCCAATACAACATTAACCTGACACAAATAAGAACACATAGATTACCAATCTGCTTTTGTAAATATGTAATTATCAAGTGTCAGAGAGATGATTTAAACCTTCAAACAGAGGAAAGCATATTTAAAACAAGAAACAAACGCGTATTACAAAGGAAAAGGGCGAAACAAAGGAAAGAACCTTCTACCTTAAATTATCTCACCATTATACAAATCAATTACTATGTGCCCAGATGTGCGTTCAAGAGAGTATATCCAATAGGCCAGAGGACAGCAGCAACTATGCTTGCTTTCATCGGTGATTCCACCCTGAATATTCAATAGTTTCCTACATCCTCAATGACATTGAAACTCATCTGCACAAAGTAGAAGTGCTATCAGCGAAAGTAACGAATAGGGAATACAGTATACATGCAGCCAGTGTAAAGAAAAAAAAATATCATGCGCAGTCAATCCATCCTCATCTTCTAACTAGTCTTGTGCAACAATCTCTGAGTTCATAATCAACAGCAACTGTAGAATTTCAGTTTTCCATCCCCTCGTACAGCTGCCAAGAAAATAAGATCTAATGAAAGTAAAATTGTAATTAGGCACACCAGCAATTTGGAAAAAAAAAAAAAAAAAAAGCACATGCACATTGATTGCCCACAATAAGTTATATCGAGAGAAAGGTCCATAGATCATATGTTATATGAACTAAATTCATCGAAATGGAATATCAAAAAAAATGCCGGTATTAAAATAATGTTACGATTAAGGCTTTAAATTTCAATTCTTCTGGAGTATGTCTGAATTGAGACCAGAGGGAAGAACATAAAAAGCTTGAATGCCCAAATGGTCAGCTCATGTTCAATGGCAGCTGACAGCCCATCATTGGAAAAAGTTAAATTACAAAAAGGAATGAAAACTACCTAATTTCGAAAACTCTAGGGATACTTGTAAACTTGTATTAAGTAAATTATGATACAACAAGGTTATCAAATCAGGCGCGCGAGACCCAAATACAGAGGCGAAAATTCATCTAAAACAATAATATCATCCCCAACACTTAAGATCCGCATATTAGAAAATGAAACCCATAATCATAGAGTCAAATTAACCTTGCATATTGCAGAACTCCAACATGCAGTTCACTAGCTTAGAAGAAAATATGCAGCTAATTTTAAATCATCACCGTTCAAGCAATAGCTAACAATATCCAACGTCTATAAAGCTTCTAAAGCTGCTAGATACAAGTAAGGGATCACATGAACCAAATGATGAAATAACAACAAGTGAAGACAAAAAAAGTAGTATCAGAGCTTTGGCAAATAAATCCCTAACATGCAAATATGTTTTGCAAAAAGGCTACTAGAATTTTATTCTCCTTTGGCCTTATATGGATCAACATCAACTTATTTTTGAGTCAACTGTTTGGATGCAAATTGACTTAAAACTAGCCCCTTTAAAAGATGTCAAATACACCACAGAAAGAGATCTTTCCATCAAGAAAGATTGTCCAAATAATTTATGATGGAATAATACAAGAGTTTTGCATTTAATGCAGTAACTATAAGTTAATGTTTATAGGACATACACATAAAAACATAGTGCTATGAAATACCAAAGTTAACAACATTGAAATCCGCTGCAGGCACAATCATTATCCACTAAAAGGGGCAGAAAGCATGAAAGAAAACTGAAAACCCAACCCAAGCATTGATAGCCTAATATATGACTAACAACTTGAACCTGTGTCAATAGCAGCCACAAGACTATACAGAACAAGCAGTGAAATTCAAATGGACTCCAAAAATTGAATTCGAAAATAACAAACATCCCACGACACTTATCAACCAACTTATGCTATATGATTTATGTTCCATATCAAGCATGATTACACTTTTATTACATTTCACCATCCTATTGCGGCAACAAATGACCAACGACATGAACATGCCTAAGAGCAAACTGAACATGAAATCATGGCCTAAGTGAAAACTGGTATTTATGTTCTAATACCTATGAAATGTTCATCCGTCTTCATCCCACATTATCAGCATAACCAGGCCTCTTTGATATATTTCCGAGAATTCCCATTTTGTTCTCAGTATAAGCTGTCCGCGGTTGAGAGTGAGTTAGCGTTCTGAACCCAGTCTTCATATAATTTCAACAGAATTCGCACATGACCTTGGAAACAGAACCAGTGTTCTATAACATATGCCAGTCCTCCAATCTCGAAATAACGGACGTCACCATTAACGAACAGCAACTCCATTAGTGATAGATAAAGAGATAGTTGGAATCAATTATCGAAACACTATAATAGAACTCAAAGGAGAGAGTCCTCCATGGGTTCCATAATATTTGGGGGGGGGGGGGGGGGGGTTAAAAATCTTTCCCATACTTTCCCAATAGTGCGATGAAAAAATAGTCATTTCTGTAGTAAGGCATAAGTATCAAGCTGGTTCCTTATAGTGCATAAAGCCAAAGACCCATTCTAAAGTGCAACAACTAGACACATAGATGAAAAGAAAAAGAACAGCCACATAAGTGTTTCTCGGTTCAATGATAAATTTTATCAAGTTTGCTTCTCTCTGGAGGAGATGCCCAAGCCGCTATTCTACACATTGCTATTTTGTTTCTTGCCGCAAATATACCACTACCGGCAAATTAATGCCAATGCAGTGTTCATTTACCTAAGCTGACACTCTTATCACTCCGCAAACGAGTTTGATTTGGCTGAAGGGAAAACTTAATGCCCATCTGAATCTCCATGGTTGCAGGTAAACATCGTAACATTTCCTGTTGGGTTTTCACGATCTGAATCAAACCTGAATGCACACGGGCAGATACTGCTGATAAAGGATGTTTCCTCCTTAGCATAAGAGAAACCTTGTCTATATAAGTATAAAGACTCACCACCAAATCATCATTGTTTGGATGTACGCACACAACTTAGGCTGTCCTGGTCCCTAGTAAGAAACACAATGTCACAAGCGTAATTAGATCTCATCAGCTAGTTATGAGGTCCATTTTTAACTCACTAATCAACCAGACTTAGTACTATTTTTCCAATTTTTGCATGAGAGTGGAAACATGCACAGATTGGAGCACTTAGGCTCTCGGGAAGATACAAACATTGTTTTCATTGCGAGTCCAGGACCATATTGCCTTCGCAAGGCAATACCCTCATAGCCATCTCTATGGCTGTGACACAAGAGCAACGAACAGGAGAGGGAAAAGGGAAACAGTCCTCCCAGAAACACTGCAAAGAGGAAGGAAGGACTGATTGAGAGCAGACAATAGCCAGGAATGTACAAATATAAACCCCCGTGAACTGAGTAAAAAGATTTTTGGAGGAGCAAGAAAGGTAATAATGTAATATCTTGCTTTGTTCAAATAACTCGTTCCCAGTGAACTCAATTTGATCATGGTTCTCCTAAAGGAATCATTAATAATAGATGAACTAAGCATCTCTTTCGTCAAGACATAAATCAATATCAAATGCAACACATTTTGTGCGGCTCCTTCTTTCTGAGAGCTTGATCTGGCCCAATTTATCATGAATGAAGATGAACCTCTAGAAACCAACCTCCATATGGAAACTAAGAAGAAAGCCCTGATTTCAAAGCATGGCAAGTAAGTGGCGTTAATCATCATCGCGCGGGCCAACGTTCCATTGCAACCCCCACGACTACCCAGGCATATACTATCCTGCGTGGAGCGCCTTCCATGAAAAGCCCTCAGTGAATTGAAAACTCACAGAGAAGGGAATTGCACTGCTGATCCGTATGCAGATGGAACTTAAGCAGTTTCTCCACTTATATTTTGGCTTCTAGAAAGTCAGCTTTTAGCAATCAGAAGAGGAGCGGTCCCCGCCTTGTCCTGAATGTTACTAACAGACCAAGAGAATTGTGTTGAGTAGTGCATCAGTAAGTAGAAGAAATCCAAAGACTTTGGGAGGCAGAGACAGCCCAAGGAACCCAATCTTGCGAGAGTGGTGATGAGAGCTGATAATCGGTGCAGACGGATCTTGAATTCTGATGAAGGGCACGAGCAGATGAGTAGGGCCAGAAGTCATAAATAATCCTCAAAACGATGCCACTACCAACATTCGGGTATCAAAACAAAACATATCTTCGCCCATCTTGAATAGCCTACCCTATATAACAACTATTTTACCAGCCGCTAGGGAAGGCAAAATCTGCGCCATAATATCAGATTATCAACCACCCAGCAAAAGCAAACAAAACGCAAAAGAATAGGGACGCCTGAAATTATAATCATAAATTTAGCACAAAGACGGGAATCTAAAAGATGTCTTGTACGGAAAAAAAAGAGCTGGCCAGTATTAGGGGAAATCAAAAATCAGGCCCAAACAACAATTCAGAACTAGATAGCAATAGGGATAATCCTTCTCAATGACAAAGACGCATTTCCAAAGAAACACGACACAACACAAAAAAAAAAACACCTCTTAATCTATTAAGAGGCCCACAAGGCATTATGGGTAATTGCAGAAGAACAATGAAAGAAACGAAGAAACGAAGAAACTCGATAAATTCACATAAAGGTGCTGAACGGGAAGGATCCCTGATACGAATCACGGATAAGAACAACACAATAGCCAAAACTGACACACTAATCAGACAAGACATTGCCAAAACTAAGAACCAGCCACAAAGACAAACACTAATTAAATACAGTAGTCAGTACTTAAACAAAAGTCAGAAGTACCAATGAATAACCCATAACGAAATTACTTTCGAGAGATTGTATCATATTTAAATCACTAAAAGTGTAGCGTTAATATAAAGCAAAATCTAATCCTCATCTTCCCAAAATTAAAATAAAAGAATTGAAGGAGAGAGAGAACACACATAGAAATCAGTACCAGAGTGAAATAATGGAAAAGCAATCAGACCACAGGTACAATGGGCCAGATCGGGATAGAGGAATACGAAAGATGACTTGTATCTGAAATGATACAAGTAGATCACTGAAACGAATCAATGAGGTGAAATAAATTGGAGCAGATAGTCGAAACAGAGTGAATCATATTGTCGAGATCAAGATCTCTGCACCTTCACCTTATACCAAGGGCCAAGTGTCCTTATTTTATATTTTAATTAATTATCGTATGATTGATGAGTTCATCGGGATCGCACTTTTGGTACTGTTCATGTGATTTATGCAAGAAAGCTAGGTCTGCGGACGACGAGAAAGAAGAAGAAGGAAGAATGAAGAAAGGAAAGAGCACAAAATTTATTCCCTTTTATTTTTTTTGAAATTAGTGGAAGGAAAACAAAGGTGAAATGGTAGTGCACAACAAACACGCAAAGGGGAAGGTGGGCGAAGTTGAAGGAGGACGGTCAGGCGGAGCCACTGGGCACAAGGAGGCAGGCACGACGAGAGAGGAGAGGAATCGCAGCATAAGACTTTGGCGCAGAGAAAAGAGGAATGAGAAGAGAGGAAGACGAATGGTAAACCACTTCCTTGCCTATGTCCGGTCCGGCTACTGATCTGTATCTGTCTCGTCTTATGCCAGCCATGTTTTGTCCTATCTCTCTATGTTGCTCTTTTTTCTTTCATTATCATGTTTTTTTTTTTTTTTTTTTTTAATTTTTTTTATTTTTTTATTCTTTTTTTTTTCTTTTTTGACATTGTTCATAATTCAGTTGTATTACCTTTGAGATATTGTATATATGTCCTTTTTCTAAAAATAAAATAACAACAAAAATAATTTAATCTATTATAAGATTATTAATGAGAATTAATACAGTACATTATTACCATAGCCGATAGGCCCATTTGTTCCCTTTTTTAAATTAACTCTCTCCGGGTTTATTTTTAATTTTGAATAAATTACATTTTAGTCTCTCGTTCCAACAAATTACTCTTGTCTTTAAACAATTTTTATCTCATTATATATATATAATATATATTGAAATTTAATTAGCTCTTTAACTTATATATATACAATTAAATATTTTAATACTTTAATTTAATTATAAAAAATTAATAAACATTTAAATTGAATATAGAAGAAATTAAAAAATAAAATTATTATTAAATATATCAGTTTGAATTAATAATAATTTATTATAATTATAAAATAATTTTTAATTTTTTAGAACAATAAAGTATTATTAAGTTTGTTACTCTGTGAAATTTTTCAGAAATGAGCGAATATTCATTTTCTTTGATCGTCTAATCATAATAGATAAATTATTTTAAGGATCAAAAGTTATAGTACAGTCTTTCGTGTTTTCAAATATAATTAATTTGTCTAATATTTTTTTTAAATATAATAATCTGTGGTTTATAAGTTTTGCCGCTTTATGTTCCCTATTAAGTTTAATTATGTTCTAAATTTTACAATCTTTTCGTTAAGTCATCAAGAAAATATTAGCAACAAAGATATAATTATTATATTAAAAAATTAAGCGTAGGTCCCTAAATCATTTGAAAAATAGAACTAATTAGTTCCTTGTGTTTTTAAAATAAAATAATATTTTCAAGTATTTCATTAACGTATTTAACGAAAAATGATACAGAAAATTTAATGAAATGATTCTACAGTTTCTAGGCAGTGAAGACAAAAATAATACAAACGACAAATTTAATAGGTGTTTTTTAAAAAACATAAGCTGATTCAATAGTATTTCGTAACAAGAAAACTGAAGCTAGTAATTTTTATTATTTAAAAGTAAAGCAATAACAGCAAAATACAAGGACAACAAACTGGTGATAAATTCCTCAAATCAGTTAAATAAAAAATTATTCAAACATCTACACGAAGGATTTATCCCGAGACTAGTTTCCAATAAAGTAATCCAAACAAACCTCACACACTGATTCGCAACTCTCACGCCGCCCATACAAAGAAAAACTACTCCGGTATTGCATTTTCGTCCCTACGGCTAACGATTTTCGCAATTTAATTATTTGCACATTGTCCCTTTCAGCCAATTTTGAAAAAGAAAATAATAATCGAATTATATATAAAATAACGTGGCCATCCCAGATTCCCAAAATGAAACTACGCGGACTACTAACGTGTCAGAAAAAAAGCAACAAAGCAAGCAATACCGCACTTGTGTAAACGTCGATCCCCCATATCTGAATGCTGATATAGTATTTAGCATCTTCTACTCCCTCTCATCTCTTCTCCTTTTGCAGAACGATATCCATACCGGTACCTATTGACTGACTTCTGGTTCTTTCGATTCTGAGAATTGCGTTCTTTACTTGATAGTCGAAGAAGAGTTTTAATTTTTTGTTTTTTTTTTTTTTTTTTGGGGGGGGCGGGGGGGTGATGGGGAGCGAAGGGGGGGGGGGGGCTTAAAGGGGTTAGGTGGCAGAGATGGGGGATCTTGGGGGGGGGAGGGAGAGGCGGGGGGTGGGGGGGGGGGGTTGAGAGGCACGGGGGGGAGGTGAGGGGGGGGGGGGGGGGTGGGGTG
>NW_023591367.1:361899-396583 GCF_014843425.1 Jatropha curcas | reverse complement strand
AAGGAAAGAAAAAAAAAAAAAAAAAAAAAAAGGGGGAGTATTGGAGTTCACGTAATGCCTTAGTGAACAAATCTAATAGGAGCTGACCAGGTTGAAAAAACAGTTGGATATTCCTTTGAAATCTCAACGATTATTGCAGAATTCAAGGAAGCTGATTAGTGAAGATGTAACCGAAAAGCTTGGCCACATTAAGAAGCATCCAACATGCTATTGATTTGGTACCCAGGAGCAGCTTTAACCAAAAATCTTGCCTGCAATACGAATGCGCCTCCTCTTATAGCGGGCCTGAAATAAAGACAGGTTAAGGAAATTATTGGAAAAAGGATTGGTGCGTGAAAGTAAGTCCATGTGCCTGCCCAGCCTTATTAACGACCAAAGAAAGACGGTTCTTGGAGAATGTGGGTGCAAAGAATAGCTCGTCTATCAAACAAGATTACAATCAAAATATCCGCTTTCCAATACAGATTGTAAGATATGCTTGTCACTAGGCGGGTTTCTAAAAGTTGTTCTCTCCAAAAATTGACTTGAAAAAGTGGATATCACCAAATTAGAATGAGGCATTGGTGATGAATGGAAGACAGCTTTTAAGACAACCGGATGGGTTATTTTGAATGGTTAGTAATGCCATTTGGCCTTTCTAACTGCACTCAAGCACATTCCATGAGAGGTTTGCATAGGACATATGTACTCAAGACTTTCTTGAATTCCCTTGTCGTTGTGGTATATTCTCGATGAACATTTTGATTTCATAGCCGCGCACCGAGGGAGATCATTTAAAAACACTTTGCGACAAGTGGTTTAGAAGTTAACTTTCGTCAAAGAGCAGGCTTGCACATAAACCTACACAAAAAAATGCAGTTTCCTGCAACCAGACAAGTGGTATTCCTAGGAATCCTATTGTGGTCCGCGTGAAGGATAAAACCAGATCCAGAAAAAGGTTTCGTGCCAATTACCCGAATGGCCAGCCCACAAATCGCATCAAAGTAAGTTAGAAGCTTTCATGGTTTGGGCCTCTTTTCTAGTAGGAGATTTATTCCAAATTTTCTGCTCAATTATGAGTCCTATAATTGAACTCATATGAAAGAAGAAAAGATTTTGAGTGGACAAATTCTGCACAAAAGCATTGGAAAAGAATCAAGTTTTTGTTTGAATGATAGCAGCACCTTGTTCTTGCACTTTCAGATTGAGAAATTATTTATTGTCGAATGTGTCGATCGCTTCAGCATGAAGGGATTGGAGCTGTTCTTAGCCCAAAAGGGCAGACCTCTTGGAGGTTTTTAAGTGGGAAAAGGTTGTTCTGAAGCTAAGAAGCCGTTTACTCACTTATGATCTAGAGGTTCTATGCCTTGGTAAGAGCTATTCGGATCATTGGCAACATTACTTAGCTTATCGTGAGTTTGGTGGTTTTTTCTGATCAATCAAGGCCCTTGAGGGTATCTAAAATCTCAGAATAAAACTTCAAACAATCGACATGGCTAAGTGGAGTTCTTTCGCTTGATGTAAATTTAATTTCTTCAGCTAAAGTATAAATTCCAGTCAAATCTAGATATTGTGGCTGAGCATCTGAGTTAGAAGATCCCTAATTTGTCAATTTGAGCACTCCAAATTACTGGTTTTGAAAGAACTGAAACCCAATATGATTCAGATTCATATTTTGGCAAGAAATAAAGGTTGACTTTACTACATTCATTTTTCAGAAGCTGACAAGTCTGCCAATAGCCGATTGCAAGATGGTTATTTATTCAAAGGGAATAAAGCGTATGCATTCCTGAAGGATCTTTAAGGAAAGAATCATTAGAGGAACTTCAATGGAAGTGGGTTTGGGGATGGACACTTTGGTAGAGACAAGGAACTTTTTGCGATTGTTTCGGATCCGTTATTATTGGCCAAGAAGATGGAAAAAGATGTTGAGAAATTGTGTGAGAAGATGTGAGAAAAATTGGTGGAACGATGTCCAACCTGTTTAACTCGGAACAGGGAAGCACGCAAAATATAGGATTAATTACTCCTTCTAACCGCGAGCCTTTGGGTTCCACTTGAGTAATGGAATTTTTGTTTTGGGACTTTCCAAAGACAGGCAAGGGATTTGATTCTATAATTTGTTGTAGTGGATGTTTCTCTAAAATGGCTCATTTTAAATCCCATGTTTCAAGACTTTTAAGTCGCAGTTTCATATTGCTGAGTTATTTCAAGAGATCGTGAGACTACATGGTGTTCCAACCTTCTTATTGTTTCTAATAGAGATGTAAAGTTTATGGGGCACTTTTGTAAGGACTTTATGGAGAAATTTGGAAACTGAATTGAAATATTCCAGTACTTGCCATTCGCAACACTAACGGTCAGACGGAAGTTGTCAATCGTAGTTTGGGAATCTATCTAAGATGTCTCGTTGGGAAGCAATTAGCAAAGACATGGCGATCTAGTTTTCCCCCAAGATGAATTCGCATATAACAACTAGTCAATCGAAGTAATTAAGAAGATTCTCCTTTTGAGGCTTGGCCTTATGGCTTTTACCTCAGAAAATGTAGCTCGATTTGGTTGCCCTTGCCACCAAGAGGCTAGAGTAAGTGCTGAAGGGGAATTGTTTTGCTGAAATCACATCCAGGAAAATTCATATAGAGGTAAAAAAGCTGCCTTAAAAAGAACAGCAATGCTCATAATGCCTATAAGCCAACCAGCATCGGCGCGGTACAAGAATTTTGAAAAGGCGATCAGGTTTCTCGTTCCACTTAAAGACAAAGAACGTTTCCCTAAGGAACTTTATCAATAAGCTGAAATCTAGAAGGTTTTGGACCTTGTAAAGGTGTTTGAAGAAGATCAGTTCAATGCCTATGTATTGATCTTCCATCTGATTTACAAAATCAGCCCATTTTTAATGGTTTCAGACTTGTATCCTTTTATGATGTTGATGGAGTGCCATCCTCCATTTAAGCAAAAGTACAAGAAGCTGCCAATTGCAAAGGCTGATGTTATTGAGGAAGTGTTTGGATCGTCAAGGAAGCCTCGTTCAGGCGTGGCAACCAATATAGACGATTTTTTAGTTAAGTGGTTTGAAAACCAGCAAAGTGAAAGTACAGCTGGATTTTCTGAAGAAGAGACTAAAGCAAGTTGATCCAGCCAATCATATTGCGGAATATATCAAGGCTTACTCGTCGGAGCCGAGTCCCTTTTTTCTCAAAAACCGGGAGAATGAATGCCAAGAGAATCCTAGTCCTCATTGGGATTCCTAGCACAACTAGGACTTTTATTTAATTTACTGTTTTATTTTCAGATTTGGCATTAGTTTTTCCGTTTCCTTATTTGATCTAGGATTTACTTGATTTTATCATTTGAATAGGAATAAGAGTTTTAAAATTCTTTCTTTAATTAGGATTCCCTAGTTCTAAGTTAGTTGATTTAATCACTATCAATAGAACCAGCACTAGTAGCATTGTAAATCATCTTTATTTTCCTCATAATTTTAATTCAAAGGTTATAAACCTAATTATTTACTGTTTCCACCTTACAATCCCCTATTCTAAAGCTTACTTGTTAACAAACTGACAGCCCTACATCTTCCCCCTGCGTCACCTGGAGTCCTGCTCTGAGACTATTGCAAGGGACTTGCACATTTCCCCTGTAGATATTGGCTGAACATTACACTTTTTGTGTATGTATAGTCTTCAATGTGGTTTGAGTTTTTCTAATAAGGATGAAGAATGGGATTGCTGTGAAAGATAATATATGTTGCTCTTGTGGCAACTCCCTACACTCTTCATGGGCTATCAATAGCTATCATAGAAAGGTATTGCATCAAGGTTTACGGTTTAACCTGTAATTTGATCATAAGTCCGATTTAAGGCTGTTGAAATAATAATTGAGATTATATACTGTAACATGCTTCAAAGAAAATATATAATTCTTCTGTACTTTTGTTAGAAAGCTATTGGATGTTCTTGGACTTTTAAATAGAGGAGAAAAAAAAGATATGATTTTTGATCTATTTTGTTATTGTCCTAAGATTTTGTTCGCTAGTGGGTGGAGTTTTAATCGCCAAAAAGGGAAGCTGCTTTCTGGTAATATTGATCAACGCTAGAAAGAGTTTTTGACATGGCAATATTATCATCAATTGAAGGGTTTCATTGGTAAATCTCCATAATTTTTTGGTTTAAAAATTTTATTTTCGCATTGCATTAATTTTAAGTTTCTGAACTGTGATGGGAACCGAGGGTAACAATGTTTTTTGCAATTTTGCTTCTTGTTGTTTTATCTTCATATGAGATGTGATTTGCCTTTATAATGGATTTTATTTTGATTGAATACCAATTATTTGGCTAAAACTCAAAGAACAAAAGATTTTCTTCAGCTACAAAAATTGATGTGGGAAGGAATCAAGAAAACTAAAAATTAATGACTTGAGAATTTCAGAATTAATGGTCCAAATTTTAATCGTAGGATTTTAATTACATACATCATGGCTATATCTATTCGCTTTTAGATTCTTATTTTTTTGCTTTCCTAAGTAATTAGTTTCCTAATCACCACTTTCAGATCCAAGGAGGCAACTTTGTAATTTTAAGGTTCTTGGCTGGAAAAGCTATCCCTAATTCTAGGAGTAATTGCAATTTAGTTTTAAGCCTTGCTCTTAAGAGTCCTTGTTGGCTTAGGGTAACAATATCGTTGTTAGTTTTAAATTTAATTGAGAATCCAACTCCCGTGGAGGATTAGGACTTGGAATTCTTTTTAGGGGGCAGCTGGTTATCAGCAATTTAATGTTTCTCGTGGAAAATTTATTTTCCTAGGGAAGTAGATATTTCGCAGGATAAGTAATTAGCAGAAACTGTTCAGTTATGTTGTTTTGGATGACACATAAAAATTTCCTTATGAAGTAAGATAATTCTGTTATTGATTAAAACTATGGGAAAGTAATAGATAGTATAAAAATATATTACATATATTACCCCTTAGTTTAAATATCTTTTATTTTAGCTTTAATCATGCCATGAAAATTTCTATGAAATAACCCAATTATAATTATATCTACACTTATTACCCCCTTGGTTTAAATATCCTTTTATTTACTTAATCATGCTAATGAAATTTTCCTATGATAACCAATTAACATGAAATATAAATATTGTTTTTGCAAAAAAGTACTTAGTAAATATAACTTACTAATAGATCAATATGTTATGAATCTTATTCTCCTAAAAATAATAGTAATGTAAAATATTAATATTTGTCTACGCTACTTTTACAACAAACGGGGTATCAAATGCAATTATATTTTTTAAAACATTTTAATTTTCCTTTTAGAAAAAATTTGATTTTTGCCAATCACTTGGAAATGAGAAAGTAGGGATGGTGCGGCATGCAATGAAATTTCTATGATAACCAATTAACATGAAATATAAATATTGTTCAAAAAGTACTTAGTAAATATAACTTACTAATAGATCAATATGTATGATCTTATCTCCTAAAATAATAGTATGTAAAATATTATATTTGTCTACGTACTTTATAACAAAGGGTATCAATGCAATTATATTTTTTAAAACATTTTATTTTCTTTAGAAATTTGATTTTTCCATCACTTGAAATGAGAAAGTAGGGATGGTGCGCATATATTCAGCAATTGGATTTTCTTGGGAAAGTAGAATTCCTGTACCAATCAAACATTGGAATCTTACTTCCGCTTGAGATTCCAGCAACCAAATGCTCCCTTAGTTTAAAGGTTTAGGGTCAGTTTAGTTCTGTGGAAGCCTGTGCTTGTAATGCTTTATAATTAAGATTCAGCCAAAAAATCTCTGCAATTTATGCCATTATCTATTCATTGTGCGATTTAATACTAACGCTAGAAAAGTGTGATGCTAGTAGTTTATTTATTTATTTATTTTTGCATACTTTTCCTTTGTTTTCTCAAGAATTCACATGTCATATTAATTTTCAATTTCTTTAGCTTCTAAAAGTCCAAGTACTTATCCTATGTCGACCATTTTACTGTCAATATATTTTTTGGCATATGAAGTTGCTACTTAAATTTGGAAAGTAGCTTCTAACTTATTTACAGCTGTTTGTTAATTTACTTTATAGGAATCATATTTCTTATCAAATGACAAAATATATGTCTTTACAATAGCCTAATGACCAAAAAGAATTCAAACCTTTGCTCATTCTGCCAATTTATCAAAACTTTAAAATTTTGAAGTCAGGAGAAATTGATACAATCAAAAGATTAGAAAAAAAACTTGAAAAAAAAAATATTTGGATTGTTTTAGTAATTAGGCTTTTTTTTATCCAACTCTGTTTTATGATTATTGATAGTCTTTCTTTTATTGGCAAATTCTGAATTACTGAGGGTAGCGTTTGAGGCTAGGGATTTGAAGAAATCAAGCATTTTGTTGGGACCTGCTGTATTTATGGTAGTTTATTTAGTTATCCTGTTTGTGTGCAGCTAAGAAGGTAGAATCAGTTCCTTTGTTAGCGGGTATCAGTGGGTGGTTGTTAAGCATGTCTTTATTGTAGTAGATAGTTATTAATCTTTAGCTTGGCATTCAGTTGTTTAAAAGGCTATGCATTAACAAAAGATCCATGCAGGATTTTAAATAAAGGTTTAAGTTCCTAAAACCCAGAGATAATAGAATTCTCTCTTAACAAATAGTAAGGTTCCCTCTTAATGGCCTTATGGAAAAGGCACTAGTGCTAACAAATTCAGATTCATATCTTATATTTTTCTGTTTGCGTAACTGTATCAGAATACAGGAATGTAACAATTTGGTATCAAAGCCAATGGTTATTTCAGATCCACTATATAGATAATTTCAAGCTTTTCCGCCTGTGGTTGCTGGTTCATTACGCTGAAAAGTACCTGCACTTGAAGTTGCAAACTTCCTTCTCTTTTTCTTTATAAACTCTCAATTCTCATGCTAGTTCCCAAAATTGATTTTCCATGGAAACCCTTTCCCTTTCCTTTCTGCTTTCGCCTTCTCTGCATCTTCTTTTGCACCTATCCTCTTGATACATAGTTGTGAAGGCTTGAAACTGTTTCTGTAGGTCCTGCAAATCTGCCATGATCACTGGCTTTGATGCCAAACTGTCATGGTCCCACGTTTATGATCTAGTTAGGTGCTTGTTAACACAAAAATTATACTTAGCATATAGAAATTTGAATTTGTTAGTATTTCTGCCTTTTCACCTGTTAGTGCTCGCTTAAGGGCTGATTAAGAGAGAACCCTATGATCTCTTCGAACTTGTTTGAGAGAATGATCCGAGTTTTAGGAACTCAAATCTTTGTTTAAAATTCTGTTTACATCTTTCATTAATGCATAGCCTTTTAAACAACTGAATACAAAGCTAAAGATTAGTAACTCCCCACTACAATAAAGACTTGCGTAAGCACCACCCACTAACAAAGAAACTGATTCCACCTCCTTATGTATACATGAGAAAAACAGAATAACTAAATAAAATTACCCTAAATACAGCAGGTCCCTCACACATCGATAGGGTTTAAACCTCATATGTGGTCTTTTTCCTCTTGTATTTGCTTGCTTGATAACAGGATTTTAAATAATGGAACTGCAAGCAGTAAAGAAACTATGTTGTGGAATTGACATTAACAACAGAATGAGCTGCCACTTTTATGGGCTTTTTAATGCCATTAGGAAAATCACTCAAATAAAAAAAAAAAAAAGAGATTGTAAGTTAAAAACAAAAAAAGAACAAAATATTACAAGATATTAATTGAATAATAACCTGAAGGAATATTTTATAAACTTTCATTTCGTTTGTTGTCTTACTATTTCTAGGTGATTGGTGAATCACCAATAGATAAATGGAAAATGACGTAACAGTGGTGTAAAATCCCATTATGAAATTACCTTTATTTAAACCATGATTGGTAACACCAGACAATCTTAGGATGTCTGCATCATTTTCTTTATTTATTCATTATGGTTTTGCTTGGATTTTCAAGTCATAAGCCATAAATAGCATGCAAAAAGATCTGAAGGACAGAAAATCCGACCAAAACTAATAAAAATTTGGTTAACTGAGCAGTGAATGCTTAGAGGCTATTAATGCTATGAAACTTAATATCAACTTTTTAACATCTTAATTTCTGATATTATTTATATAGGAATTTGCAGTGGTGATCATGGCAGGGAGGTGCCAATGGTTTTGACAGTAGAAACAGTGTTAGCAATAACTCAATTGAACTAATAAATCTAATATCAATAAATTATTTCACATAATTAATTGACTTCTTTTGACTGTATGTTCAAATTAGTTATGTTGGTTAATATCTGATGTTGCCAAGCTTTACTTGATTGATATTTTGGTTTGCTTGGAGCTTCATACTAGAATTCTTTGGGCATCAATTCAGTGTTTCATAGGTAACAAACACCTAGGTTGAATGCATTACACAATCCAATACTACAAAGTTTTCTATAATTTTATTTATCAACTTTATTGGGAAGTAGCACTAAAAGCTTGCACATTTTGATTCATTTTACTATAAAGCTAAAATAAATACTCGAACAGTTAAAATATTAGTTCCTGTGGGACTTGGTCTTCAGATTAAAACTAGATCCCACTATTACTAATCATGACTGTGTTAATAAATTTAATACTTAAAGCATTGCGGCCAGGCTATTCCAGCCATACTCGAAACTATTAATTTCCTTGGGTAAACATATATGGCTATAATAAAGAACTAGAAAACTATTCAATGTTTTCCAAATAAGGTTTGTTTTAGTAAAAATTTGGACTGTAAGTTATCAACTCTTTATACTTGTTTTTCCTTGATCTTAGTGCTGTGTGCATCAGCTTTCATATGGTTAGGATGGTTGCTGTTGCAATATCATAGACATTTTACATTTCTTAATTTCTGGTTTATGTTCTCTTTCCCATTATATATTTGGTTTGCAGATTATAGTGATTCGTTCTTCTATCTTGCAAATACTTTCTAATTATCCTTAATGATCTTGCTTTTTAGCTGTAGCATTTTATTTTATTTTTCAATGTTCTGCTTGTATTTGTTGAGAATGGCTGATAATTGAATGTGTAGAAATTCAAAAATAGAATCTGTTAGTTTTACTTCACATCTGTTGGTGCTTGTTTCATCAGGATGTCATATTAATTTTTCTTTTTTTTTGTTTCATTGTGCAGCATTTACAATCTAATGCTTCCCTTTTATATTTCTGGTATGCTGAGGTAGAACTTACTAATAATTGTGGAGATACTCAAGAGTCCTCATCTCGCGCATTGCATATACTATCCTGCTTAGGAACTGGAGCAAAGTACCAGCCATTTGAACAGAAACCATCAAACATGCAATTGCTGAGAGCACATCAAGGATTTAAAGAAAAACTGAAGACAGTACAATCAGCATGGTCACATGGTTCTGTAGATGACCAGTCCGTTGCTCTAATTTGTTCGGCAGCTTTATTTGAAGAGTTGGCAACTTGGTGGACTGCAGGTATTGAAGTGTTAGATGAAGCTTTCGCTATGGTGCTTCCAGGTCCGTAAACAATTCTGTGCTTTTCGTTTTCTTTTGTTCTCTTGTACCTTTCACTTTATAGGTATTTCATGGTAAAATCTATATGTTTAGATTGAGTCAGTGAAATGATTATGGTGCCTACAGTTTAGGAGTCGTCATGTACTTCGTGATTCTGTAGAATTGTCTACCTCTCTTTATACAATTTATGTGACAAGGACACAAATGTGAACTCATGATATTGATTTAAGATATTCTGTATCTAGTTACAAAATAGAAGACATGATTATATTATTTAAAAAAATACAAAATGCAGTGGACCCCTATAAATATTATTGTAAGTAGGTTTTAGGTTTCTGAAAATCCGGCAATTTTGGTGACAATACAAGGAATCATTTGTTAATAATAATGTATTGGAGAGCATACACAATTAAAATGATGATCTGTAGGATTTGTTTTCCTGTATCATGAACACAAAGCATATGCTAAACTTGTATAATTTTTTTCTTCTCATTGACTCCAGAACATATGTCAAGTACAAGGATTTGAACCATTCATAAGCTTAGGTTGCCAAAAACCCATTTGAGTGGATGATAAGTTAAACAAGCTTCAGTTAAACTACAGTTAAACCACAACTATTAAAATTCCAACTTTTGTTTTACTCGGTCAGCATATTAACCTCTAAAGTCTGAAAGGAAGTTCTGATGCTGGCAGAGGCAGGCTATTAAAATGAGTCATTGATCCATGTCAATTGTTCTTCTGTTGTAACTCATTCGATGTTTCTAACCTGCAGAAAGGAGGCGACAAAGTTACCAACTTGAATTTTTGTTCACCTTTTATACGAGGATGCTTCTAAGACATCATACGCAATCAAACTCATCTAATCTTTGGGGTTCTACCTTGAAGGGGCTGCAAGTATATCCTTGCAGCTCTGAACTTTTCAAGGCCATAGTGGATATAACCCATCTTTATGCAACACCCAATAAATTGCGGCGGCTGTTTGATGATTACTGTAATAAGTGAGATCATCATTTATCTCTGTTTCTGCTTCCTTTTTTTTATTTTTTATTTTTTTTTTTTTAAATTGGTTGTTTGCTGATTAATCTGAATGATAATGCTTTTGCTATTCTCAGGAAACCTTCTGTAATTGTTTGGATTTTTGCATTGTCATTTGAGATGAGCAGAGGAGGTTCCCATCACAGAATTCATGGGTTATTTGAAAGAGCATTAGCAAATGAGAGCTTGCGTAAATCAGTCATACTCTGGCGTATATACATAGCATATGAAATCAACATTGCACATGATCATTCTGCTGCTAGGCGCATTTTCTTCCGAGCCATTCATGCTTGTCCCTGGTAAGAGCTTGATGAGTTTATTAACACAGATATTTCTTACAATCAGAACTTACTAATTATCTAAGAAACCAGCTAATACTGCTATTATCTTGTTTGATTTTTGTTTATTCAAATTCAAATGGCAATTTCCTAAGAGTGACCTTTTGGTTTCTGATAAATTTTGGTGTTCTGATAATTGGAATTAAGGCTCCATTTGGTTAGCTCGTCTTTTTGCTTTTTGTTTTTCAGTTCCTATAATGTAATTTATATGAATTTTGATTTGAGTAAATAAGTGATAATGATTTTGCTTGATATTCAAGCAAATATTGATCTTGCAGGAAAGGACCAATTAGTACTATAAGGGATTGAATTTGGTTGTTCGTTAAACAGAACTTTTTTGCTGTAACAAAAAAAAAGAAAAAAAGAAAAAAAAGAAAAAAAGAAAAAAAGAAACCAAAGCTTTTTGGTTTTAAATACTGCCGTTTTTGGTTAACCAAACATTGCCTTTTCTTTTTCCCTTTTTTCTTCAAGTGGACAGAAGTGTAAACTAACCAAATGGAGCTTAATTTAACGCAATAAAATTTCTTCATCCAATATTTGCTGTTAAAATGCAGTTAAAAAAAAAAAGCTTTTCCTGAAATATAATTCTTGGAAATATTGTTGTCATTATCATCTCAGAAAATAACTAGTTTAAGTATTAATTGTGGAGCCAATCTTGTTTTTTCAACTGCTACTGCCAAATAGACATATAAGTAATAATTACTAAATCAGAAGCAAACTTCCTTCTAAAGAACAAAATTCTTGAGTAACCCCTAGTTACTGTAGCAGGAAGATAATAGGGAGTCACATGAAAATAAGAAAAAAAAAAGTAAAATACAAGAAATATGAATATCATAATCATGCTTCATTTGGGTTACAAAATAGGATTGAATAGGATTGGAATAGCTCTTCCACTGGGCATGAATGACATTTCTTCACTTATATGTGGATTTTTTTTTATTTTTTTAAAATTTTTGGAATAGGTAGTTTATGGTTTATAAAAGTGTTTTAAATTTTAACCAAGCTGACATTGTAGAACAGTTATTCTATGGAATAACTATAGTATTCTAATGCTATTCTGTGAATCAAGTAAAGTCTTGAGAGAAATAAAACAAAATCTCCTAAAATTCTTTTTACTGGTTGCATCATTCTCCCTTGTTGTAAGGAAACTTGTATGTGTTTTTGCAGTTATCAAGAAGGTTTCACACGTTATCTGCTCTATTATTATTATTATTATTATTATTTTTTTTTTTTTGGTCAAATTGACAGAAGTTGACGATTTGGCAGGTGGTTTTTGTTTCTTACCTTAACCTTACTGTTTTTGCCAACATTTTTAGGTCCAAAAAACTATGGCTTGATGGTTTTCTAAAACTGAGTTCCATACTATCTGCCAAGGAGTTGTCTGATCTCCAAGAAGTAATGCGGGATAAGGAGTTGAACCTCAGGACTGATATTTATGAGATTTTGTTGCAAGATGACCTTATATCATCATAATTGGAATGTGCTTGCTCATGGTTTTTGCCTTCTCTAGCAGCTGATTTTTGTAAAGTGTGTGCATATGTTCAACATGTTTAATACAACCTTACAATGTTTATTTTATTTTATTTTATTTTTTTTCCAATTACAATTCATAATTCTCTAAGAAAGTGAACTTTTAATTCAACTTATCATTGGAAATCATCTTTCTAGCATTAAAAATCATCGAATACACAACTATTGCAAGTCGTTTTGAGATTAAATTCATATTTAAGGTCAAATGACTCGAAGAAGCTTGAATTTTGGATTTTGATAATTTTCTACTTTTTCTGTGATATCTTTCCATTCTCTAATTTTTCAGCTTTTCTTTTCTTTTTCTTTTTTTCCCTTTTTCAGTTTTCTTGTTCTACCTTTTTCCTTTTCTGATCGATGAGACTCTTGTGCTTCGTGAATAGTCCTTCCTGTAGTTAATGACTAGACAAAGCTTCCATCATTCTAAGAGGAAGCTTGTTGATTCTAAGCTGAGATTTAGTGGAACTTCAAATTTCCCCCATTTCTGGAAATACATGTTTGAGAATTCAATGTCTAGATTTTTTTTATTTTTATTTCCTAAATTTTATCTTCAACCAAACACAAATGAAGAAAATTTCTTGCACGCTCTTTTTTTTATACGTTAAAAGAAACTGAAATGCAGTAAATCTTTATCTGGATCGATTTCCCTGAAAATGCAGTGAATTCATTCCCATTTCTGGATCGACTTCTCTGTAAAAATGAATGCCCTCTTCAGTTTTATTTTATTTTATTTTTTTTTTTATTAAGGTTCCGCTCAATAAAAGTTTGCTTGAGCTCATTCGATAAGCTTATTAAGCCAAGCTCGAGTTTTGCTCATTAACGATGAACCAAATTTATCGAGTCATGCTCGTAAGCTAGATTTATCAAGTCATGCTCACAAGCTAGATATCGAGCCGAGCTAAGCTCAGAAGATAAATTTTGAGCTCAAGCTTGAATTTGCCTCATATATGATTATTGAATTTGACTATTTTTAAATGAGTTGAGCTCGAACTTGAGTATATCCTTATCGAATTGAGCTCAAGTTCATTAGAACTTGGCCAACTCGGCTCTTTTAGAAATAGTTATCATTCAGGTGTTGATGGCTTGTAATATGTTAGGTATCCACAAAAATTGCCTACATATCCAAGCCTGTTTAAATAGAACATTTCCAAACATATCTCAAATTTATTTTAAATCTATTTATACCCATCCCAAATCTTTATATCTAAGTCTATTTAAATATAATGTATTCAATATATCTCAAATCTATTTATATCCATTCCAAATCCTTATTGATAGTTATAAAAATTAAAGAGTGTAGGAATACTATCAGATAGAATATGTCAAGTGTCCTTCCAAATGAAGTTAATAAGAGAGTTTTATAGCTAAGAATATACTACCTCCATTTCCATACTATTTATCACATTTGAGAAAACAATGTGTTCCAAAATACTTGTTATATATATGGTTTTAAGAAGTAATAAATATTTTTTTCGTGTTTATCTTTTGTATATGACCAATAATTATTACTTCAATTTAATAGTTTTTTTGAAGAATTAATATTAAATTAGGGGTAATATAGTTTATGTACTCAATAATTTATTGTAATTTAGACAAATTTAATATTTTTCTTAAAAAATGTAAAATTTCAAATATGACAAGTATATGAAATAGGGATAATAAATGTTAGACTTTAATTACCAAATATAGCCCTTAGGCTTTTATTACTAAATATAGCGGTTAGGTCATAAATATTAATTGATTATAGCCATTAGATTTTAATTACCGAACCGGAGACATGGGGAATAAATCTTCATAATCATATGCAACTGTCTAGGTGGAAAATCATTAAGTTCTTGGCCATTTATAGTTAGTTACTTGGTAATTACTCTTTAGTCATTGTCTTACGATACACTCTATCACTTATAAGTACCCATTATACACAAACAAATTCTGTACGATACACAAAAATCAACTAGTTATGTAATTATAATACAAATAGGACATTCTAAATATAATTATAATGCTAAGTATAACTAGAAATCGGTGTAATTATTTATTATAATATCATTAATTTAGGTATAATTTTAATAGTATTTGAGATTATACTTATGCGCTATAATACTATATACTAAATAGACTAAGATACTACATATCATTCATGTATGCAATTCATTTGTAGATTTTGAGGATTGTATTTTATTTAGTTCTAAGGGCGTACGATTTGGGAATTTGGGAATTAAATGGGTAGAATGTAACTACGACGAAATGAGGTTGTAATTCTTTTCCCTTCCTCTTTCTTCGGATGAATTTTGGTTTTATTATGTGATTGAATAATAATGCTTTATGAATGTCATGTTTTAATTAAAATTATATTAAAATGATTTTTGAATACTTTAAAATAAATAAATGGATAAATAATGGAGGTTGACCCTTAAGTCGGGCGATCTCAAGTGTTTAACACCTCAGATTCGTGCCTAACTTTCTTATATAGACTTTGATATGTGAATCGGATTCTTTTGGCGGGAATCCAATTCGTCATGCTAAGAGATGTATGTTTTCCCTAAAGAGAGTGGTGAATCCTTTAAATCTTACCAAAATAAGATATCATTTTCTAAAAAGTTCGAATTGTTTTAAAGACGATTTTATAAAACGTTGTCTTTTTTAAGATAACAAAATTTCAAAATAAATAAAATAATAATTTTAAAAATGAAAAAAAATGAAAACCCCGTATAATCCCGATTGTCTTAAAAAATGTTTTAAATAGTAATTAGAATTTATAAATTAATCCAATTTTGAGTCTAATAACTCCAAAAGAGTGGAAGTCAATACTATGCTTGGGTGATTTGGGTGCCCAACACATTCTCAAGTTTATACATTGCTTACCCAATTTTGGATTAAGGGGCTAGGTCCTTTTGTGTTGGAATTGAATTAATATTATGACATGATATCATAATCAGAATTGGCAGTTTCCATTATCTTGCATCTATTTATCTTCCTTTTAAGTCATTTTATCACCTCTTAATTGGAAGAAATTTTGGGTATGTGCTCCTGGTAAAATAAAGAACTTTATTTGGAGAGGGTGTGTGAATGTGCTTCCAATTTTACTGAACCTATTAGCTCAGCATGTTGATGTTTCTAGTGTGTCCGATGTGTGGATCGAGATTGAAAGCACTTACCATATCCTAATTTATTGCTCTTATGCCCGTCAAATTTGGCTGAACTCTGCTGTGAGATGGATTAGTAACGGCAATAGTTTTCCAGGGTGGGTATCCTTTGTGCTTTCTAACTTGGATAGGGACATGCAACAACTAGCCTTTTTCACTGTATGGGGAATATGGTACGTCATGAATCAATTCATTTGGAACCAGAAGTTGCTCTCTTTTGGTGCAGTCACGAGACAAGCAGTCGTGCTCTGCAAGAGTGCCGCACTGCAGTTTCTGTCAGTCCATTGTCTCATCTTGCGGAAACTCAGTAGCACAGAACCAAATGGGCTGCTCTTCCTAATGGCTCTGTTAAATGTAATGTCGACTCTAGCTTTAATGCAACGAGTAAGGCTGCAGGATGTGGTTGGGTCCTTAGAAGCTCAGATAGACACTACAAAAAAATGGTTAAATACAGACAGATCTGTTTCTGTAGGTATTTACCTACCAATTACCGATAAACTGCGATAGACTCGAGAAAATTGCAAATTATTAAAAGAAGAAAAATTTGATAGGCATTTAGTCTCTAATTAGCGACAAAAAACATTTTGTAGGTACTCAATAGGTAATGTTGGTGCCAAAATTTGGCAGATCAAAATCCCAATGGAAATCCAACTCATTACCGACAAATAATAGTTATAAATACCGACTGAAATGTATTCGGTATATAAGTGTAATAATTGAACGACAAAAGAAATAACCCTTATCTCAAAAACGGCAAAATAAAAAATTAGGACAAAAACATAAAAAAATCTAGGACTCGCAAAAGCCCTTCTCTCCCTCTCAAAATCTCGCTTTCACAAAAATTCTTCAATCGTTAATCTCTGCAACTCTCTCTTCCCGAAATTGGAGGTAACTCAATTTATTTGTAATTTATTTTCTAGGTTTCTAGATCAGTAACTGAAGTGTTTGATTGTGTTTAATCTGATTTCTAAGTCATTTCCAGAATCATTCTACTCTGTGAATGTTCGTGTTTCATTTGTTTTTTTTTGTTTTCTTTTTTCTTTTTTCCTTTCCTTTTACATGCGATTGCTCTTGGAGAAATATTATTTTAAACTTTAAAGGTATAGATGCTGTTATATTTAAAGGTTTTTTTCTTAGAGAAATTTTTTGGGTTTACTTCATTTTTTTTGCTATCGATTGTTAGAAAATGATGAACAAATGTACTGAATATGAGTTTATGCTGAGAAGTGAATTGAACGTTGAATTTTGATTCAGGCTAAAAAATATAAAAACTAAAACTAAAATATAAAAACTAAATTGGAATCAAACTAAAAATTGGCCAACAACAATAAAGCTACAAAATCATAACTTATGCCAATGTACTTTGCATGGTTCTATCATTGGTTCGGCAAAACTTATATTGCCAAATGCCCATCCTACAGATATTATTGAAAATCCATTGTGCTTTGATTAATGATTAAGAATGAGATGAAAGTATTGAAAGAAATCTGTAAAACATTAGACTCGGAGAAATCTGCAAAATCATAACTAAGCCGTTTTATTAGTCTCTAAAATACCTCCTGCAGCACTTATTGATCACTAAAATTTTATCTTTCTGTTCTGGGAATTATTTTTCCTGTGAAATGTACTTTTTGTACTCTCCTATGCATTGCACTTATTCTTCACCTACTATTTTGTGAAAGAAGGAAGCTGTTGAGATGCTCTCTGTTTTTTTTTTTTTTTTTTCTCTCTTTTTTTTTTTTTTTTTTTGGTTTTATCCTTTGGTCCTCATCTCAATGGCCTGGCATGTTTGTGTTTCCTTATAAATTAAATTGATTATCTTCTGTCTGGTTTTGCGCTAGAATTCTAGAGTGACGGTAATTTGTGTTAACTTTTCAGATAAATCGAAAATTTTCCTCCCAATACAAATCATGGTTATGATTTATGAAACCTGAAATGCATTGGTGCAGATTTATCAAAGAGATGCTTGTTATTATATTTATTATGAAATCTTTTATTTGTTTGAATCCTCTGATATCCACAATGTGTTGACATCAACTGTGTGACAGTGTTACTTGTGTCAATTTCTTTCATTATGTTGTATAACTAGGAACTTGTGTTATGCATTATATGATGAGGTTTTGAGTTTGTTGTTGGCTGTGATGTATATTCATCAAATAGTAGAAAACAAAAACAAACAGCTTCTTGATTTTGTAATTATGATGTTTATTTATTTGTTCATATGTTTATTTATTTGTAAAGTAAAGTTCAAACACGTGAAGTTAAAAAAAAAAGGAAGAAGAAGAAAAGAAAAGTTAAAAAAAAGAAAGCAAAAGCTTACTGGGTCATTAGGATCATAACATTGTTGTGTTTATGAAGTTTGATTATTTTGCTTTACTTTCTTCCAATAACGATCATAATCATTCTTCTCTTCATTTGAAAGAGATAAATTACGCATATCTCTTCTAGAACGCTTTTCACTAGAGTGAGAATTCAATGCACCTTCAACTACTTCTAATTGATTAGGAGTTGTTGCAACTTGAATTGGGATGCCATTATTTGAAGGATTTGATTCATCACTAGCTTCTATAAAGTAGTCTTTTTTATGGAAGTGCTAGTTACCTTTTCTTTAGAAGGATTAACAACTACTTGTGGTTTTATCTTCAACATAATTGGTGCTTCTCTCTTACCCTTCTCAATAACAGATTCTTAGGGAGGATTTAAAGGAACACATCTACCTTTTTCAACATTTGAATTCTTTAAACGAGAAGACTTTGAAGATTTCAAAAGGAACACATCTACCTTTTTCAACATTTGAATTCTTTAAACGAGAAGACTTTGAAGATTTCAATAATTTTGGGATTGGTCTTAAATTTAGCTTATCATCTTTGAGGAAAAACTTTAGACCATTCCACTTTCCACCAATCCTTATACGCTTCAGTATATGAAAAACGACCATCAAGTTTCATTGAAGGAACAGTTACTTTAGCACCACTAGCCAGATGAATACAAGATTCTCAAAGCTGTATGACAGTCTCCAAAGATACTCTTGAAAAGGATATATCCATGTTATCAGGAAGATCTTGACAATAACCCAACTATCTATGAGGATTGTATGACTCAATGATGTATTGGTTCTTATAGTGTAAAGTTAAGAAGCTTGAACGGAGATTGATGAGGTGTTCCACTTGATGTGAAGACAACTTACCATTATCCTTCAAAAAGAAGTCTTTCTTCATGATATGAGATGGACCCAAATAAGCTTTCATTTCCATAAAAAGTTTCATGACTTCAGTTTCATTATAGTACTTGGCCATTCGTTGTCCACTATAGGAAGTCATCTTAGCATCTCTGTCAATACCATGCATAAATGCGTGTCAAAATGGTTACTTAGCCAAGCATAAACATAATGGAAAGGCAATGTTACTTCACACCTCTTCAAAGTTGTAGTAGTAGAAATTGCTCGAAGGTCTCTATAAATGCTTGCCAAAATAAGAATAGCCAAAGAAAAGATTTCACCAGATGTGATCATACTTGCAACCTTGAAGGTGCTTGGACGAATAAGATTCACTGGATCATGTGGAAGTACACACATGCATAACCAACAAGGAATCAAAGCAACCAAGTAAACTTCTTCCCGTAGATCATCTTCCATGTTCAGAATTTCAAAAGGCTTTTGCCAGTTTGCATCTCACGGCAATTTGTTGCCAATAACACCTGAAGGATTGAAATTCTTCTTGGGAGGAGCAGTTCTTTTGGTGCAATCTTTTTCAGGAGGCTCAGGATTTCTAATAGGACCGCGGAACCAAAAGTTCACCCAGTTGTGTACATTTAACTCAAAGCTGTTGTCAACCCATTTGACAATTTTGTACTATACATAAAATAAGTATTTGCAGCTTCACGGTAAGAATGGAGTTCCACCTTCGTCGACTCTAGTAAGATCTACAGCTGAAGAGATCATCTCATCATAAAATGAGCCATGGATTGGAAGTCCTCCTAGGAACTTCAAATCCGAAAGAGAAATCGACTCTTCTCCAACTAGGAGGAAAAGAGTATTTGTTGAAGCACTACAATGTTCACAGAAGCAATGAATGACGTTGGGGAAGTGATCATAAGTGAAGAATGATGCGAATAAATCATGATACAATTTGGCTTTCAAAAGTAGTTGCTTATTGCTTGCTAACACATCTTCAAGCCACTCCCAATAGTGTTCGATGAAGGAAAATTCACCAGCAAATTTGAAAGAAAAATGCTAAGAAACTTCATTATTGTGGATGCGACTTTTCAAAAGCGGAAGATTATTTGATGGAGTTTGAAGCGAGTGAAGTGAAGATTGCAACAAACAACATTGGACGTGCTTAACTACTTCATGTGAAATTTGGAATTCACATGAAATTTGGAATCCTTTTCATCGTTGCTCAAAATTTTCATACATGGAATTTTGCGATTTTTTCATACCATGCGAATTTGCGCAGAAGCCGAAAGACAATTAATGCAAATCATTTTGATGAAGTTTTCAAAATGCAGTCGACTAGCAAAAAAAAAAAAAAAAAAAAAAAAAAAAATCAAAAGAGGACTTGTTAAAAAATTCAATTATGACAAGTCCATGGCGAAAATAATTCATATGAATTTAGAAAGAGATCAAATCAAGTTAAATTCATGTGATCAACCATATTCAAGCCAAATTAAATTCCCTAGTTGCTGGTTATCAATTAAATCATGCAAGCATATGGGGTTACTATTCATGGTCATCAATTAAGAATTTTCAAAAAAAAAAAAAAATTTCAATTAAGCTTAAACGAAGTCAGTACCATGCACAAGTAATTCATTGGTCAAGATTGATTGTAGGCCATGGTTTGATGCAATAGACAAAGAAAAGAACGACATCATCAAGCTATGTAAAGGAAAAGAAAAACGAAAAAAAAAAAACAACGAAAAAGAGGGCCTGACTATGCAATTAATATAATATCTGATCATATAAGGCTCAATAATCATGTTGGCCATGTACACACATGTTTAAATACATGTAAAGGCCTAAAGCTTGATAATTAAGACATGTATGTTGAACCATGTTAAGCATCAACGCATATGGTATATTACTCCAAATTGAAAATTCTAATCAAGCAATGAATAAGCCAGTTGTCATTGCAACATTAATAAAAAAAAAAAAAAAAAAAAGCATCAAGTTATTCAACTGGCCCAATAAGCCATCAAGGCCCATGCAAAGGGACTGGCACATACAGGTGAAGTCAGATCTATGTGGTAAAAAAAAAAAAAAAAAAAAAAACAAATTCTTTGTTGTTGACACATGCAAAGGTATTACAAGACAAAGCCAAAGAGCACTATAACTTGGCAAATTAAAAAGAAAAAAATTTGAAAAGAAACATACCTTAGACTGAACGCTGTGTCGGGAAGCGATTAAGCCTACAGTGGAGAATACGTGGACCAGATCTTGAGGTTGATGCAAAACCAAGTTGTTGCAAATTTGCAAATTGAATGCAGATATATCTTGGCGGATGATTAAAGAGCATATTTATTTTTATAATAGTTCCAAGTTTGATGTAAAAAAAGGGGTTTGAGACAAGGGTTCTTTTATAAAAGATTTATCAACTTCCAATTTGAGAGGATTAAATCTTCAATTTCAAATTCGACAAGAATTTAAATTCTTAAACTCCAAATCATCAAGGATTTTTATTTCTTGAAAGATAAGAAATTAAAAACATAGGAAATTCTAATTATTAAAAAAAATTAGAGTTTCATTATTTGGGCTAAAAAAAATTAATTGGCCCATTGAATTGAAGTTGCCAAATTAATTTGGAAGTTCAAGTTGAGAAAAGAAAAAAAAAAAAAAAAAAAAAAAAAAAAAAAAAAAGAAATTCGTCGAAATAGAGATTGCTGCAAATTCAAAGCAATATGGTCATTTTCAAATCAAAAGAGCCATGCAAGTCACACAAAGTCCACGTCACACCAACATGGAGTGGAGAATTCCAACATCAACGTTACCATTCATGCAAAAAGAAAAAAAGAAAAAAAGCATGAATTAAATTAAATCTTCTTCAACTTTCGAGACCCGTTCAAATAAATTTTTAAACAAGTCTTGAGGGAGTATCTGTAGACATCAAAATTTTATTAAGTTAATTTAATTATTATTATTAAGTTAATTTAATTATTAACTTAATCATTTAATTAGTCAATTAAATTATTGATTAATTAAAATAAATAAATTATTTTAATAACCAATCAAAATATTTAAATGGTTATTAAAATAAAATTATTGGTAAATATTATTTACTGCATGAATAAATGATGTAGTAAAATTCAATAAATAATTGGCCAAGTGGACCAATTAAATTAAATATTTGTGAATAAGTCAGGCGTCTACATAAGCTAAGTGATGCAGCAGCAGCCAATGAGAATTTGCAGTGGACCAATCAAATTACATACGTGGCAATGGGACTCCCTCAAATCTCTATAAACAGGCGGCCTCTCTTCACATACGGGGATATACACAGATATAGAGAGAAAGACAGAAAAGAAGCCTCAAAGCTCTATCAAACTCAAGACTATAAAAAGTCTCTTCCAAGTCCAAAGAATCAAAGTTCCTTCAACTTTAATTCAAAATCAAGTTTCTTTGACCCTTGAATCGTCTAAAGTTCTTTCTACAACAATTCAACGTCAAGTCCCTTCGACCGTTGAATCATATTTAAAATCAAGTCGTTTCGACCCTTGAATTGTGTTCGCGACAACAAAGAGAAGAATCAGAAGATAATCTTCTTTTAATAGGAGATTCCACACTAGAGATTGTATCCACTTAGTATCATAAATTCAATTTGTATTTTTGTATTAATTCAATTTGGTATTTTTGTATTTTTTGTTTCTTAATTTTCAGGAAACAAATTTTATGCTTACAGTGTTTCTTAATTTTCAGGAACAAATTTTATGCTTACAGTGATGCTCGGTGACAATTCTATGTTGATAACTTTTATCAAATGAAGAAGTTGGTTCAGGGCTTAGGCCTGCCGGTTGAGAAGATAGATTATTGCCGTAATAACTGTATGATATTTTGGGGCAATGACAGTGAATCAAGGGTGTGCAGGTTTTGCAACGTTCCTATATATAGAAAGTGATGTCAAAGAACTTGAAGACAATAGAAAGAGAAAGCATTTAAGAAAATGTATTACTTTCCGTTACTCTACAACTTCAAAGGCTATATGCATCTCATACTACAGTTGAACAGATGCGATAGCATGCGGAACATGAACGTGATGCTGATGTTATGCGTCATCCATCAGATTCTGAAGCGTGGAAACACTTCAATGATCAACATCTGTCGTTTGCTGCTGAGATTAGAAATGTTAGCTTAGAACTTTACACGAATGGTTTTCAATCGTTTGGATAGTCAGGTTTCAACTAACATTTCGAATTCTCAAAATTTTATGCGCCGAGCTGCTTAGCTATGGAGGATTAGTGAATTTCCTGCACTTCCAATGTTATCTGGGTGGAGCACTGCCGGCAGAACTGCTTGTCCATATTGCATGGAGAATATAGATGCTTTTACTCTAAAAAATGGTGGGAAGCAGTGTTGGTTTGATAATCACCAAAAATTTCTCCTAATTGACCATGCATGGAGGCTAAATCGATAGTATTTTCGAAAGAATAAGGTTGTTTACCACCCCTCTCCACCTGTAAAGTCAGGTATAGAACTTTTGTTGGAAATTGAAGAGTTAGACCTTATGACAGTGACTGATTTGGAACACGAAGAGGTAAATGGTACAATTGCTCGGAGTAGTCGATGGAAGAAACAAAGTAGATTTTGGGATTTGTTGTACTAGAGTACATTGCTCATTCGATATAACCTTGATGTCATCCATATAGAAAGAATGTATTTGAAAATATTTTTAACACCGTGATGAATATTGATGGGAAAAAAAGTATAATGCCAAAGCTAGAGCAGATATGAAAGAAAGCTTTCGTCGTCTTGAGCTAGAACAGATAGTAGAGGTGGGACAATTTTCAAAGGCTTGTTACACGCTAGACAAGATGCAAAAGCAAATATTGTTAAGTGAGTCCATGGGTTGCACTTTCCAGATGGATATGCATCTAAACATGGGGTCGATGTGTTGACAAGCAGAAATGTAGATTATTTGGGATGAAAAGCCATGACTGTCATGTTTTTATGCAAAGGCTAATACCAATAGCTTTTTGGGAGCTATTACCAACTAAGTGTGGGAAGCATTGACATAACTGTCTTTTTTTTAAGGATTTGACAAGCATTGTCCTGAGAATAGAGGTTATGGATCACCTTGCGCGAGAAAATACCAATAATCCTTTGCAAATTAGAGCTAATTTTTCCCCTAGGATTCTTCGATTCTATGGAGCATCTACCAATTCATTTACGTTTTGAAGCACAAAGGGCTAGGCCGGTTCAATACAGATGGATGTATCCATTTGAAAGGTATGTTTTGCATTTACACCATTTCAATCGCACCAATAAATTTATTTCCACGAATATGCTTATTATGTTTTGTTTCTTATTACAGATATCTTCACATATAAAAGAAGAACGTGCGTAATAAGGCAAAGGTTGAGGGGGTCGATATGCAATGCATACTTGGTGGAAGAAGCTTTCACTTTTTATTTCCACTACTTTGCACCCCATCATACTTGGTGGAAGAAGCTTTCACTTTTTATTTCCACTACTTTGCACCCCATGTGTACACCAAACATCGATGAGTCTCACGAAATGATGATGGAGGCAATAGAATGGAAGACAATTTAAAAGGAAACCTTTCAATTTTTACCCATCCGAGATGCACAATGGGACAAGCAAAAAAAAGGCGTTTGAACGAGCAAGAGATCCATGCAGCTCAAACTTACGTTTTGTTGAACTGTAAAGAGGTGACCCCATTCATTGAGTAAGTATCTATAATTTTATAGTTTAAGACAATTAATGCATTATAAGTAGTACACTTGATGTGATTTCATGATATTGTGATCGTAGAAAATATATTGCTGAATTGCGAGAACGCATTCCCGATTTACCCGATGTTGTTGTTGATGCAAGACTAGAGGAAGAATTCGCAACTTGGTTCAAATGTTATGTAAGCATCAGTTTATACTTTAAATTACACTCAAAGAAAGTAATAGTTAAATGATTGAATGTTTCTTATTTGTACAAGCGCGTAACTCAGAAAGTATTATTGGTAATAAATTCATTATTGATTTAGTAAAAGGACCTTTGCCAATTCCAAAAACGTACTCGGGATACTTTGTCAATGGATACAAGTTTCATACTGAGCGTTATGGTTGAACTAGAAAAACATTAAATAGTGGAGTATGTGTAAAAGGATCAAACTATAGTGAACAGTCAAGCGATTTTTATGGAAGGTTGCTTAATGTTGTTGAGTTGGAATATTCAACCATGCCCATAAAACATACGGTAATATTTAATTACGAATGGTTCGATCAAACACCCAATGTCGGAATGAAGGTTCATCCAAAATATAACATAAAATATAACATAATAGAAAGTTAATAGTAAGAAGACGATACAAAAAGTATGAACGCATTCATTTTGCAATGCAAAGCAGCTCAAGTCCTCTAGGTTCATATTCATCAATGAAGCGAGATCGCATTCATTCTTGCAATGCAAGCAGCTCAAGTCTACTAGGTTCCATATTCATCAATGAAGCGAGATCGCTTGGATTGGATGACGGTGTGCCAGATCAATAGTAGAAGAAGTCTTGACTAAACGATCTGCCTTAACATCGATGTCTGAGCCATTTTAGGTTGATGAGGTTGAATTATCGATCCAAATAGTTGAAGATTTAACGGACAGACTTGACGACGAAGATGGGACAGATGTTGAGATTGGTATGTCAGATGAAGAAGATGCTGAACCGGAGCCCCAAGTCTTAGGTACTTCAGATGAAGAAGAAGAAGAAGCAGAAGAAGAAGAAGAAGGATATGAAGAAGATGAAGAAGAATGAGATACACGACTAGTTAGTACATATTAATTCCAAAATTCAGAACCTTATGCATAGTTACCATATTGTATAAACTTGAACCTTGTGTAATAATTGTGTGAATTACTATGTTGTATCACAGATCCCCTTCTTCTAGTTCAAATGGATACAGGCAGGGGGGTCGAGGACTTTGCACGAGGGGGACCGGGTTAAGGTATTCGAGGACGAAGTGGTCGTGGCAGAGCACGTGACACTCATACAGTCACGCGACCTCCACTACCTTCTATCCCTCCTTCTATCTCTCTACTACTCAGGCACATAGTTCTAATGCTGCAGCACCATTTACATAAGCTATTGTAGCTCCATCATCATCAGCAGCCCCTCCACCCGGTAATATACAATTCACTATTATGAAATTTTGTACTTTTATATATTAGTATGTTAACATTGACATTTTGTACTGATGCTTATTTTTTACAGTTAAGGGAGATGCTAGACCTAAATTTTTCATTGCTGCGATTCTTTGTGTGAATTACTTGAATCAACATATATTGTCATTTTTTACAGTTGAAAAATTTTTATTGTAAAAATTTTAAATTTTATTTTTTATTCGAAAAATAAAATAGCGATTGATGAGCGACTGCATAGCGACCACTGACAATATTATAAAAAGTAATTGGGGATAAATATACCGACCAATTTGCCACAGATTAGCGACGGAATAGCTACCGCAAAGTTTAGCAACCGATTAGCGACTACTTTGTACATAAATGGATGAAGTGATTCAGCGACCGATCTGGCAGTGGCTAATTAGCGACGGACGCCATTTTCGATAGTTAAAAATTTAGCAACAAAAGTCATGCGATTGATTGTCGTAGTTACAGTTTGATCGCTATTTATGTTTGAGCAACAGAAAAAAAGTATTAACGACCAATTTGTCGATCGCTAAATGGCTTTTTTTTTTTTGTAGTGTAAAAATTGTTAGCTTGTATCCTTAGTTTTCATAATTTTCCTATGATTTAAAGTATGCAAAATTTGGAGGAAATGAGCTATGTGATTAAATTAATGCATGCTAGTAGTTGATTTGTGTTCTTAGGCAAGTTATAATGATGTTTAAATGATTGGATTGATGGGAGAAGCTTCTTTTCCCTATGAGCTACACTTGGCTGAACCATGTGTATAAGTAAGGCTTGAGCTTCGATTCTTGTCATGCATGATTTAGCTTCTAAATGATGTGAATATATTAGAATGTTAATGAAGTTATTTTGCATGAATACTAAGTTATGGAAAATTTCCTATAGCTTTAGTATATGAGTTTTTGGGAATTTTGCATGCTTAGTGTGTATTTGAGGAGCTAGACCTTAATTATGTGATATTGGGACTTAATTAAAGATGTTAGAGTGATATGCTTGATTTGCATGAAGGAAGTCTCTTATGAGACTTTTCCTACTTATGATATACATAAGAAAAGTCACATCTTTGGATATTGTTATGCTTTTAATCATGCAATGCCTTTGTTTTGTGATGGTTGACATGTATTGTAGTTTGGAATGTATATTCTTAATATAACATGAGAAATGGTAAAAACTCTTTTGACTTAAGTCATAGCAAATTTTGGGAAAGATGATAAGTATTTGCATGCTTTAGGTGAATTCATGTTTTTTCAATTATAAAAGTGTTTTTGAATGAATTGATGAGAAAAAGAAAGTCTTGATGTTAAGGATGACGCTTATGACTTCATTTTACATATAACTTGAAATATCTGAATCTTTGAGAATATGTCATAAAGCTTGCATATTCCGCATATGTGTATCCTTATATACATTTAAGGAATGTTTTAATTGAGTTAGTTGTTGAGTAAG
This sequence comes from Jatropha curcas, assembly GCF_014843425.1. The sequence goes on along the minus strand of NW_023591367.1, from coordinate 369,232 downwards.
TGTCTTGAATATGAAAAATGACTTTTATGATAGGAAATTTCGATGTTAACTTTTTTATGATAAAGTAAGGTTTAATTTGGAGAAAATGCTTTTAGTGAATTCTTAGAAATGAGTATTTTTCTTATGAGTAAAAATTTAAAATTTTGAAAATTTTTTAAAGAATTATACATGAATTGAGTTCGATTATGGCTATTAGTGTCAATTTAAGGTTTTGGTTGTTTCAGATGTGAAAAGAAAGTTTGGTTTTTATAAAAAATTTATTTTGGGCCATTTAAGCCATGAATCTTTTCCTATGATGTTGTTTAAAGTGCTTGGAGATGAGTACTAAGACTTCACACTTGAAAGAGTTGAAATTGATTTAAAATATAATTTCTAAACTTCTTGATTTTTAAGAAAAAACATAAATTCTCCAAGTAATGTGTTTTTCATGAAAAGGAGTTTTCAACACAAACCTTAAAAGGTAACTTTGATATATATATATTAAAAGGTAACTTTGATATATATATATATATATATAATATATATATTATATATATATAATATATATTATAACTACAATATATACATACACACAAGTGATTATAGGACTTAGTGATGGAATATGTAATATGCCTATATATAAAAATATGATTTTTATATCTAGGTAAGAAGTTATATGATTTTTCAAGGCTTTTTTATATTTGAAAGTTTCCATGAGTCCTTGAGCATGATTCTTGTATGCTATAAGTGTTATTAAAAATTTAATTACCATTTATAAGCTCATGAGGGTTTATGATATGCTGTGTATGAGATTCTCCAAATATTCACTACAAAAAAAACGCCATTTTGCAACCGACCAATCGGTCGCAAAATGGCTCATATCGGTCGCTAATTTCACTTAGCGACCGATCTACGACAGACAGATATCGGTCCCAAAATACCTGTCGCAAAACAATTTGCGACCGATTATTTCATCGGTCGCAACTTTGAATAAGCGGTCGCAATTTTTGGTCGTGGTTTAATTGGAAATGCAGTCGCAAATTTGGTCGCAGAAAAATCTGTCGTAATTTTTTTAAATCGGTCGCAAAATGTAAATTTAAAATTTTAATTTTTGGTATCAAATCGGTTGGTATCAAATCGGTCAAAAAAATCGGTCGCAAAATTTAAAAAAAATAAAAAATTATTTATTATTATGAAACCCAAAATTTTTTGCATCTGTGAAAATTGAATATATACATATTATATCACACCGCAATTCCAAGAACAATATAAAAATGTATTTTTATTGTACTGAACAAATTAAAATATCAAAATACAAATGAAAACTAAAAAAGGTCCAAAATCAAATCTATGCTTGCTGCTCATATGGCAGGATCCGATGGTCGGATCTCCCGATGTCGGATCGCCGGGAGGAGGTTACTGCTGGATGTGATGTAGCGCGCAGGAGGGGTGACCAAGGTACGTCTGCAGCAGTCGGGAATCAAGAAGCCGGTGAGTGGCTGCGCTGAGACGTCCGAATACATGTCGGTCTTGTAAGCAGGCCGCAGGATCAGAAGGAAGAAGTACCGCACGGGGCTTCTCACCGGACAGCCGCATCACAATGCGCTCTTAAGCTCTGGGCAATTTGTTCTCTGCTGATCAGCAAGCTGAGGCCCGTTATATTCATCAAGTATAGTGCTCGTCAGTGTGCCATCAGGCTGTGGTGCTGCGCTGGCTGTAGAAGCGTGAGCCTGCTGAGCCGCAGTAAAACTGTGAATCGCTTGAGACCCGATGCCATATACCTCCTCTTCTTCTCGCCCTACAGCCTCGAAATAAAAGCACTAACCATCGTAATTTTTGACTCAGCTTTCGGATTCATTCGGTCTGAGAAGTAACAATACGCTCTCCGAGCTGTAGTATAGTTCTTCCTGAAAACAAAAAATTAATTAAAATCAATGCAATTGCAGCTTTATAATATTAACTTTTACATCCTCGCAAGAGTAGAGGGTAAATGTAAATAATTATTCCATTGTTACTTTTCATTGACGCTCACCGCACGTCTGTCGACAAACCAAACGTATTAAGATCGTGGTCCTTCGTGTGAGTGTATGTAAACACCTCAATCGGTATGGGCTCACGACCTAATTTTCCAGCCTGTAATGAATTTTTAAGCATGATATATTAATATAGTGTCATTTCATTAAACATCAATTTCATATACTGTAACTAGTTGACTCACTAATAATTGAGTTGTCTTTGTAGCAGATATTGATCCGCCTGTGTGTCGAGAAGGTCCTGCTCCATCACCGCCAGTCTGACTACGCCTGTTTTGTGCAAATAGTGCAAATATCTCCCGCTTTCTCTTGAGGATCCTCCCAAGCCTTTTGCCAGCTCTCCCATATCTCCTGAGACACGCACTGCTGCTTATTACCGCTTCTTCTCATCCTATAGGTGAAGTCAGCGTATTGATCGGTGCATATCTTCTCCCAGGCTACTTTCAGCATAGCCGTAATGGCCTCGTCCCATATGAAATGTTTCTGCTAAAAAATGAAATATAGCGTTTAAATACTAAGGATGTATCTTGAATTGTAAACATTGAATGATGATATAACTTAAACCAAAGAGTACCTGGAATTCCTCCCAATAAAAGTCTCTCACCTCTTGCGGTACGGCATCCCATGTGCATCCTTCTTTATGCAGCTGTAGCTTGATTATCTTCAAAATTTGCCTCGCTGCTCAAGAAGGTGGATATATGCTGAAAAAAAAACAGAAGTGAAATATAATTACACGAAAGCATCACAGTTACGAATAAGTACAAAATATAATTACAAAATATGCCTGCAATAAGTACTTAGTGACAAATGTTATAAATTTTTAGATAATTAATATATAATTAAAATGACAGTTATGACATTTATGATTACCTTGCACAGTAGGTGACCGTCCAGCTGGTGGAGTCTGTACTAGTCCAGAAATGGGGGTAGAAGAGGAAGGAGCAGAAGGCTGTGATGGCGGCAGTACTAGACACTGAGCAGAGGATGAAGCCCCAGACGTACCTGAAGAAGGATGTGATGGCGATAGTACTGGTCGCTGAGCAGAGGACGAAGCCCCAGACGTACCTGAAAAAGGATGAGGGATCGACCCTCCTCGTCCACGGGCACTGCGTCCAGGGCCACGACCTCCATACGAACCACTGCCAGACACGTCAGAATCAAACGCTTTGCCTCTAGCCATCTGTACTGCAGATATCAACGCGAACCATGCCGGACGCGTCAGAATCAAACGCTCTGGCCTTAGCCATCTGTACTGCAGATATCAGAACCTAGATAAAATGAATTTATACAATTTATATGAATTGTAGAAGCATGTGGTAAATATGAGTAAAGAAAGTTTAATACAATTGAAAATTCTTCATTAATTAATATTAATTAGATTATAGCATTTATCAATTTTGTAACAGTAAACTGCTCTAAAAGTTTTAAGTGTCTTCCTAAATATCAATCTGCTTTCCTCCTCTCTTTCATCAGCTTCCTCTTTTTGTCTTCTGAGGTACCCATGATGATTTGATCTTCTTCCTCTTCATCATCCGATGCTCCTATTTCAACATAAGATCGGCTTTCATCATCCAATCTATACGTTAAATCTTCAACAACTTGCATCGGTTGTGTATCAACCATAACTTCTTGAAATGGCTCTGATACTGCGAGTGAAGCAGATTGTTTGGTTTCAAGTGCATGAACAACTAATCTAGCCGCATGAACAACTGATCTAGCCTTGATTTTACACACTGCCATCCAATCACATCGATCTCGTTTAAACGATGGATATGGGACATAGTACACCTGTGCCGCTTGCATTGCCAACACAAAAGGTTCATACTTTGTATATCTTCTCCTTTGATTTAATATCTACCAAATTATACTTAGGATGAACCTTCGTGCCAATGTTTGGCGTAGATCAAACCATTCACATTTGAATAAGATCGTGCACTTCATTGGTAGGCCTGGATATTCTAACTCCAAAACCTCAACCAATTTCCCATAAAAATCGTTTGACACGTCATTATAGTTTGATCCCTTTATGCACACACCGCTATTCCGCTGTTCATTGTCTTTCTGCTTCTCCCATAACCCTCAGTGTGAAACTTGTAACCATTTATAAAGTAGCCAGAGTAGGCATTAGCAACCGATAATGACCCCTTTGCCAGATCCGTAATAAATCTGTTACGAATATCGATTCCCGAGTTTCGAGCCTATGGCAAATAGTAATGACATGAGTGAGATTTAATAAATGTACATTCCATGTTGTGACATTGAAAGTAACTTACATAATATTTGAACCATTCTGCAAATTCGGTGTCCAGCTTTGCATCAACTGCAGTATCAGTCAAATTGGGATTTTGAAGCCGGGATTTTTGAAAGCCGTAAATAGATTGAAATATTATCCTATTTTTATCAACGACCCAAATTAGCATAGTTAAATGATTTAACAACGGTCACATCAAGTTAGAATGTTTACATTATGTATACTTACTGTTAGCATATGGTGTTGATCTCTTCGCATTCAATAATATAGGTTTGAAGCCGCTTGTATCTCTGTATGGTTAAATCGTCTTTTTTTTTTTATTTACCAATCGTACGCCCAGGAATCGGTGAAAATTTTTAACGATTTCCCTTCAAACTCAGATTGTAACGCGATCTCCTCCGATCATCGTTACGTGGCACTCTCCGATGCTTGGTGAAAAAATATGTGTCAAAGTAGTGTGAACAGAATGTGGAAGCTTCTTCCACCAAATATGCATTGCAAATGGATCCCTCGACCTTTGCCTTATTGCGCACATTTTTTTAAATTTTTTGCAGGTGTCTGTCATTGTACAATGCCAATATGTAAGTATAAGTTCAAATAAATGATGTAATCATTAGAATGAGATGTTATTGAGTCACCTCTTAAATGGATACATCCATCGATATTGTACCTGTCCTGCTAAATGACATTCATAGGGCAAATGAATCGGCAGATGTTCCATAGAATCAAAGAAGCCGGGTGGAAAAATTCGCTCCAACTTGCACATTTTGCACATCACTACTGGGATTTCTTCGCGCTAATTGGTCCATATCATCGCATCGGATTAACAGTCATCGTCAACATTCCTTTGAAAAAGAGACTCAATTCTGTCATTGGCTTCTTCAAATTTTTCCTGTAATAATTCCCGGAATGCCAAGGATCAATCTTTGCATGAAACATGGTAGTCATGGGCCTATTTCATAACCACAACAATCTGTACTTCCTCATGTCCACACAATCTAAACCATATTTGAATAGTAGCCATCTGGAAACTTAATGATCGTAAACCATTCGCAAATAATTGCCTTTGGGATTTATACATAAACAATAACATGCCTTTGGAAACTTACCAGTATTACAGATTGCTCGAGTTCTGGTCCGACGACAACTTTCCTTCATCGTCTGCTCTCACTTTTGCATTATCTTTGGTTTTCCGCTTCAATTGTTCATAATCAGTGTTGAACAGATTTTCAAAAAACACATTTTTTTCTATGTGCATGACAATCAAGGTTTATGACGGAATAAGAAGTGATACTCCCAGTATGGCAAAATCCCAGAAAGATCTTACGTTTTCCCACTCGCTATTCCTGCCAATTTCTTGTATTTTACCTCATCTGCAGCTAACTCTGTAATTTCATAAGCCCAGAATCTTCAATTTCTTGTAATATTTCAGCTCCAGACTTCACAGGTGGAGGGGGTTCAACAATAGTCGTGTTCTTTCTTAAAGCATTGTCGATTTCTCCTCCAAGGGTGAGATTCTGGATAAGAATTTTGCGATGTACAATCAAAACAAACTATTGTTTACCCTCCATTCTTTAGTGCAAATGCATTTTGTGTTTCCAATGGCAATAAGGAACAGCCAATTTGCCAGCCGTACTCCACCTAACCAGAATAACATTCCAAATGCCTGGAAATCATTGAATGAGTCCAAAGCAAAGCCAGCTCGCATTTGAAATTCTAATTGGTCGAAAATATGCGAATGTTTTCCAACTCCATATTCCCATAAATATTAAGTTCGGCAATCAAAGGCTGCAGAAACACAGTCAATTTTATGTTTTGGATTAGTAGGGCCAGGAACAATAACACCACAAAAACATATATTCATCTTTTCATACACATTGACGGTGGTAGATTATATGGTGTCCAAATGACAGGCATGATTGAGTATTGTTGTACTGATTGCAAACGCACCTGAAACCCATCAGTCAAAACCCAATCTCACATTTCTCATATCAGCAGCAAACACAGGATGAATGTTATCAAAAATGTTTCACGCTTCAAGATCTGACGGATTGAGTCATTTATACATCATATAATTCAAAATGCAAAGCATGCCATGCTCATCGTGTAACAGCTGTCGCGCTTAGATGCATATAACAATTTGAAGGCGAGAACCAGAGGGAAAAAAATACATGCTTCTTTGAAAAGCCTTCTCTCCTTTGTACTCTACCAGTCCCTTGACCCCGCCGTTGATATCTTGCCAAGATTACAAAACTTTGCAATTCTCTGAATTTTGAGTCAACACTTCCAGAATATATACAAATTATTACGACAGCAAATCATCTTTTCTAACGGTAGTCCCAATCCCGAACTAATTTTTTTGTCCCGATAAAATTATTCGAACATTGAATGGCCTTAGGCAACATTTCCTTTGCTAACTGGCAGGCAAAATCATCGTTAAACACCTTTTCTGAAAAATGGTGCTCGCTTTCATGTTAGTATCGTGCAACAAATAGACAGAACTGAATGATTCTTGCATCCAGCCACAGTTTCATGTTGCTGCACTTAGCATGTCAAACAATTGTTGTGCTGCTACGGTTGATATTCCTCCATATTATCCCAATCACATTTGTACTCTACTCGCATCGATTACCATATCACTTCATTGATAAACCATACAGAAATTGGAATAAAGGCTGAACTTCTAAACTTACCGGAAGGAGTGGCCCTGACCACACAACTGGCAACATCGAGCCTTCACCATGATGTAATCCATTCCGTAATAATTTTCCAAACACGAACCATTTTTGCACGAAATGAAGTTCACTGTATCGATGTCTAAGAAAGGCTCGACTTTCGACACTTCTTGTGATTACATGGACACCTCACTTATTACATCCATAAAACTGGGATTACCAAACTGCAAACTGTCATAAACGCCTCCATCCTTGCAGGAACTGTTGTCTTAATTATCCTTGACGCTCCGAACCCTCCAAGTACATCCAATCTCGATTATTTCGCATTTTTTTTTACCTAATTAACAATGTGTTTAATGAAAAGGGTAAATTATATGTAATTGCATTAGTCTAAA